>OX387343.1:40259309-40484309 GCA_947563465.1 Archips xylosteana
AAGTTAAACTTAATAAAAACTTTCTAGGAAAATTATTTTCAACTTAATCAGTTGAGCAGTTTTTAAGTTTTTGTAAAAAATATTTCTAAACTATGATTGCAATTTAACCGCCACTGCAAGCATTTTTTTCTTTAAGTTACCTATAAGATCACGCTAACAGTATCTTCTTTCAAATAAAAAAAATTAAATCGGTTCATATAATAAAGAATTACATAAGAAAAACCATCAACATACTAGTTGTAGTAGACTGCAGATAAGATTAGTTACCCAATTCACCGATAGATGGCGTTGTACCGCCAACGTTAAATTTCTACATTGCGCTATTAACCCTAGCGCGCGGTGGGAGTTGGGACCAAAACAACCACAATAATAAAGTAGGTATGCAAAGATTTTTTTCGTACTTGCTACAGAACCCTATCTTGGGCGTGTCCGACTCGCTCTTGGCCGGTTTTTTAAAAGCCGGCAACAGATCGTGACTGATCGTGTGTTGTTGATATATTTTATGGGCGGTGGTGATCATTTTCCATCAGATGACCCTCTTGCTCGTTTGCCTCCCTCTCATAATAAAAAAAACAAAAATATTGCTTATCCCAGAAAAACAGTATCCAAATCTTCGGGTCATATCATAGAGTATCCATATGCAAAATTTTATTATTGTCCGTGCTGCAGCAGCTGCCCAACTAGCAAAAATAAGTCATATAAGTTTAGTGTTGTACAAACGTTTTTGATACAACCTAATTGTATGTATAAGGCTTACAAACCTTTAAATGACTCGATTTTGGCGCAGTTTTTATGGCTTAATCGTCGTAAAGTGGTCACTCAATCGTCATAAGCAAGCACATTTAGTCACACAGCTGTCATAAGAAATATATTAAACAACTGTTGTAAGAGCAATTGGTTGTAGAGTAGTCATAACGCTGACGTTTGTACGACTAATGAGTCGGTGAAATGCAATAGTGAAGCCGTTTTAATCATAATTCATAACATAAAAACCTGTTTGCGTGAAATGATCGCCGCTATTGAAAAACAGTAAGTATTATACTTTTTTACCGTTTTAAGTAATTAAAACAGATTCGTCATCTGGTAGAGTGAAATGAAATGCGGTATAACAAATCAGATACGCATGCGAACAAAATTTTTTCGACGATCGTTACTAGGTTTATTAAGAATTTTTTAATGCCCCTTTAAATAATGTTTGTTTAATTATATTTAATTTAATAAATTAATCGAATTTTATATCTAAGTTGTTAATATGACTTATATACAAATAAAAGGTCTGGCTTAAGACTTAAAACTCGTAAGCCGATGCAATATGGACGCCATTACCACTATTTTAGGATTTTAGCTATAAGAAGGTCGTGCTTATGACTGTTGTATGGCATTTTAGCCATACGACGGTCGTTATTATGACTGTTGTATGGCATTTTAGCCATGTAACAGCTGTAAAATGCTGGCATTATGATTAGTTTTACAATAGTCAGTCTTAAAGCTTTTCTATGACCAAAGTGTTGTAAGATGTCATATTGAAGTTGTAAAACCGGGAAACGGTCTTGGTTAAACTTTTGTACGAAAATGATCAAATTGCTTTATTACTATGTTATACAAACGTTTGTACAACTGCAATTTAAAAACAATTTGCATTTAAGCTAAAGTGCTATATAAGTGATACTTATACAATGTCACGTTTTAAAACTTGCTTATTTACGACGTATTTACGATGAATCAGCCGTAAAAGGTTCAGATGTTATGACCAATTTGTTAGTTGGGTGCTGTCTACGTGCGATTAAACCACGAACAAAACCACTTAGTAAATCACATTTATAATACCTACTTATTAGTCGAAATAGTAGAATACTACCAGGTTCGGTCCCAACTTTGTCTAAGTATAGATTCTATTAGAAACTGAATGACATGACAAGTTCCACGATGTCATTCTTCACTACCTACCTACTTATTCATTTAGATTTAACGAAAAGCACTTACTAATATCGAAGGTTCCCCGATTTCTGCATTTTCATTGTTCCTATGACTCTTATCGAACGGCCAAAACTCCGAGTGCGGCATTAGTGCGATAAGGCGTTACTCGTGAACAAAAGCACAGCAACCATGTGAAAATGGTTTCTAAAATAAACACAAAAGTATAAGAAAGGATAATTGTGTATTTCTTATAAAAATGTTGCGCCCATGAATCTATAAGGTTTTGTCAGTTGCATATTTTTTTAACCAGCCAGATTTATAGTCGTAACTCATGTAAATAGGCTGTATGTGACATACTTAGTACCTACACACTCGTCTAACTAAACTTGGTTTAACGCGCCTGCACTATTATTTGGAACATAAGGTTAACATTTCATTGCATCTTTGAGAAAATGATTTTACCGATCTTATCAGATCAGTGGGATAAAAAGCAAGTATTGTTTTATTTTCGTAATTTGATTCTATTTTCACCTAATGTCGAGCTTTAGTAGGTAAGTGTATTTTGTTATTATTTGTGTGTAGTTTCAATAAGTATTTTGTTGTGGATCTCACATTAAATCTCGATGAGAAATATACGATCTTTAAAAAATTACTGGAATAATTATCTAGCTTGTCTCTGAAAAATTGCAAAAGGAAATACTGGAATTACTCATTTTTTTACTTTGAGTGCAACTACGCCATCTATGTATGTATCATATTAACAGGAGCAGAGCCAAATTATCGTTGTTTGTATCTCATTGAAGTTTTATAAATTACCAATAGATGTCACTGCTAATCCCATAAAAGCGCCATCTAATACTTATATTTTGAACTTTTGTGTTTAAAGATGGAAAAATATAAGGAAATACCAAAGTTTTTGAGGTATAACACAAATTAGAATTCAGAAAATAACATGCTTAATATTTAAGAGTATCCTTTTTATTATTATTAATAACAGATACGTGTAGAAAATATTGTCGTGACTGTGTACTGTGTAAAAAAAAATCCTTCACAATCCGTAAGTAGTAAGTAGGACCTTTCCTTTACCTTATTTCTGACTGAAGTAAAGATTTGACAGATTGGTGCCGAACCATAGAGTACATTGAATATACGGAAATGCCGAACGAAAGCAGTGACTGAAAACCAAAATTTGTATTAGAAAATGGCAATCGTGCCGGTTTTGCAGACGTGGAACTTCCGCGGGACGGGCTCCTTATTTTCCTAATTCAAAACGTAGGTCACCTTGTTTAGAAATTATTATATTTTTTCAATTTGGCTGCTCAAAGTAGTCAACACAGAGTTTAACTGACAGTTCTAATATCGCACCCACTTTCAGATTGTACTTGCAGAAATGTACCATGGTGCGAATTTAAAAATAAATCGTCCACTATGAAGGGAACCGGTGCCGAAACCCAAATAGATGTGACCGACGTCGAAAAGACAATAGATCTGGATGGCGCCAATATCTGGAATCCCAGGGACACATCTATTCTTATTAGTGATCAAAGTCAATCAATATCTCATAGAAAAATTATAAGGGTAAGAACATTACAATTATAATTTTTAATTTACTATTTATTGCAGTTATTTAGAAATATAAGCCAAGTTGGAATTATTTTTTTGCTTTGGGTTTAAAACATCTAAATTTCATAATACCTTATTCACTAATACCCCTAATTTTCAAATTACCATGGGCTCATAATACCTAAAAATACCTAAAATTTCAAATTGTCTCATCTTAGAATTTGAAATTTTAGGTAATTTTAGGCATTATGAGCCCATGGTAATTTGAAAATTAGGGGTATTAGTGATTAAGGTATTAAAACTTTAGTTGTTTTAAGCCCAAAGCATTTTTTTGTAAAATCCACAAAATCGATTTTTGACAAAACAGTTATTAAACAAAGAAATTTTACGCCCTTCAAAGTTAATCTAATAACCAGTGATCGGAACTCTGGGTGCGAAACTTCAACAAAACTTGTAAAGCTGACATTAAGGAGATTTTACAACCAAGAAAAATAAGAATATTATTGGCAGATTAGTGTTCAATTTAACTCTATATTGAAATCTCAGATTTTCAGTAGTTTATTGATATTTTCATGTCTGTAAGCACTGTTACATGCCCGCTTGGCAAGTTGTGTTAAAGTTTTGCACCCAGAGTTCCGATCACTGCTAATAACATTTATGTTTAGTTAATAATTCCTTACACTCTCAACTTGATATTTCCGGGAACTTTATACACAATAAAAGTCAAGTTAGTAATTGTAATAAGTTATTATACTAAAAGCATAATTACAGCTTAAACTGTAAATCTTTCATTGTATTTTAAATGGTTATCATTTTCAATGGTGTTTTTATATTCTGCCGTCATAAGAAAAAGGGGCACAACTAGTTTTTTTTTTGTGAAACAGAAAAAGCCTAAGTGCACACTTGTTCTTTGTAAACTTATGCTGTTTCTTTTTTGAGCAAGTTTGCAGTTGTGCCTTTTATAAATACAACAGCAGTATTTTTCTCATGATTCCACTTACAATCTGGAAAACATTTAGTGCCCGTTACAGAAACAGTGCTTGTGATCATATCCTCTTTTTTAACCCCCTACACAAAAAGAGGGGTGTTATAAGTTTGACCGCTATGTATGTGTGTCTGTATGTCGGTCTATCTGTCTGTGTGTTGGTCTGTGGCATCATAGCTCTTAAACGGGTGAACCGATTTGAATGCAGTATTTTTTTTATTAAAAAGTAGGTTTCTTGGCAATGGTTCTTAGATATGTTTCATCAAAATCGGTTCAGCCGTTCCAAAGATATCAGCTCTTTTGTTAACTTCGGAAGGGATCTTAGATGCATAATGGGCATTTACTTTATGTTCAAACATACATGTGACATAATTGCGTTGGGGGTTTTTAAAATTTTTAATTTGTAGTTATTACCTTCAAGGTATTCTGTTTGACAGAAAAGTGTCAAAGGTGGTGGATACTGATTCCAAGTGTGTTAGACAAAATATAACCAAGCCAAAAATAACCAGCCATTTGAAAAACATTTAATAATGAAAATATGCATTTAGCAGAAAATCTACAGTAGAAGACATTGTTACAATTGCTACTTTACATTGTTGAATTGCTTTATCTGACCGCTTAAACCGAATAGATGCAAGTGGCCAGTGAACACTTATTGTATGCATGGTTGGCTTCAGAAGTCACTGAACACTAGTACTTTCTCACTTTGACTAAAGTGACATATTTCAAACTTCACAGTAAAACTGGTTATTGCAACAGAGTACTGAAGTTTTTGTACATTAAACACATGAAATTTACAGATAA
The DNA here is from genome assembly GCA_947563465.1 of Archips xylosteana. Classification (NCBI taxonomy): domain Eukaryota; kingdom Metazoa; phylum Arthropoda; class Insecta; order Lepidoptera; family Tortricidae; genus Archips; species Archips xylosteana. The sequence goes on from OX387343.1 coordinate 40,264,579, forward strand.
CTAGAGAAACAGATGCACATAGGCAAACTTATCAATTAATGGAAACTTATCGATTAATGGAAACTTTATTGTGGTCTTTGTTATTCTTTTACACTGTTCTTTTGTTTAAATAATCAGAATTCAAGTTTGTTTTCTTATTTAGTGGTGAAGAGTAAAAACATTCATTGATAACCTTTGGATAAATCAGTAATAATTAATAACATAACACATTTTCCCAGTAAATTGTTTGGAATGATGTATATGAGCGGGCTAATTTTAACCGTGTAGGTGTGTAAGTGCCAGTAATGCAAGCACAGGCAAGCAGGCAATAGTCCGGTCAATTAGTAAATTGGTCATGTGTTGGAATGGACACAGTTGGTTTGAGGTAAGTTAATACTGCCTGCTAATATCTCTTATTGTGGACAAGTGATGTAATTGTGTGACCATGATTTTAAAGGTATGAAAGTATGGTGCGTCACCATCACCATCTCTTAATCTTAATTTGTTGAGAGGCCAGAATAGTATTATTATTGTCAAGTCCTGTCACCATTTGCAGAGGCGCTTGATTAATATTTCAATAGGCTTTGAACATTTGCCATCATTACTATGAAAGCTTTAATGTAGTTGGTGTGGTTTCATAATCCAAAGGTAGGGTCATGAAGAGTGCTTAATAATTAACTCTAAATAGGGTCTGGGGATAACCCTAATAAGGACCAATTAACAAGTCGTTACCATTTTAATTGATTCACTAGTGACTGAATTAATGTGAATTAACATTTATATATTTATCAGCTGCCGTCCTGGCTACATTCATGCATACTCTTTCTTTTTCATTTTACAATTTTTTTGGTTTGATGGAAGAGAATGTGAAATTAATAATATTATGGAGAATGCACCTGGTAAATAAATAATCTCATAATTTGCTTAACTGGATAAACCACATCTGAACAAAACACATATGTATCTCACAGATATTGCAACCTTGAGAAGGAAATGTATTCAATTTATGTTAATAATGTAACATTTGTATAATTATTGTTGTATGTATGTGTTTTTTGTGATGGTGTTGGTTCTCATTGACTTTCAACTAGTGAGTTAATTTGTTGTGTAATGCTTTGTTTCAGAGATGGAATCGTCTGTCTCGATTGCAGAGATCTATAGTGTATGCAGTAGTTGTGGTGTCAGTTACAATACTGGTACTTCTTTATGCATCTAGGGGCGTTAAGGAAGAGAAAAAGACTAGTAATAGCCAAGTAGTATTGGTGAGTAAGAATATGCTTACGTTTTTGCCCATGACTTTAATTTTTGTTTCTTCGGACGGACTGTGGTTGTTAGCCTCTGATGGCTTTTACAGCTTACCAGAGAGAGGGTGAGCTGCCACTTGCCAGATGGGCCACTCAGCAAGGGATTTAATTGTCATAACCTTGCCCACAAATGTGTTCTACTAAATGTACTGATATTATTATTTTTTAAAAAGCTGATTGTTTTAAACATTCTAGATACAGGCTGATAATGTAGAGTAAGGACAGGAAATTGAATAGCGACAATATTACTAACATTAATTATTTTAGTGTATAAAAAAATTACATTATTTTAATGATTTTGTTTAATTTCAAACCACAAAGTGGATGAACAGCTCAGATTGATCAACATAACATACTTATAGTCATAATTAATCTTTCAACAGTTTAGCACTGTAGATGTGTTTAGAAAATATAATATAATTTTGACAACAGTTCTCGTAGACGTGCTACTGAATATACCATACCCCATACCACGGGTTTTCCGCATCTGGTCAAAGGTGCGATTTGTCAAAATACCCTGTTGGTCAAAGGTGTCTTTGGTCAAATTTCGATTTGTCAAAAGTGCGATTGAGATCTCTGACAAAAAGGGTATTTTGACGAATCGCACTTTTGACAAGCGAAATTTGACCAAAAGCATCTAAGCTTTTGGTCAAATTTCGTTTGTCAAAAGTGCGATTCGTCAAAATACCACTCTCAACAGATGTCGTTGGCCGTCAGGGAGCTTCATTCTGCCGACCCCCAAGGTGAAGGCGTTCGAAGTGGTCGTTAAAATCACTAAAGTAGGTACCATTCATTAGCGAAAGCATTATTTAACAAATCGCGACTTAGACAATTTCACACCTTGGACAAAACGAGCATTCGGCAAAAAGCGTATTTTGACGAATCGCGTCTTTTGGCAAAGCTCACCTTGGACCAAAGGCACCTTTGACGAAAATGTTTTGACGAATCGCAACTTTGGCAAACCACATCTTGGACCAAGCGGGCTTTCCTTTGACAAAAAGCGTATCTTGACCATAGGTGAAAAACCCTTTTTATCATCTTTATCACAGTAGCACCTAGCTGTGCTGTGTTCCTTTATCAAGCGAATGCTACCTTCTAATGTTGATGTTTGGAATTACTCTTATCTCATGGCCACAAGCGAGTTAATTATTGCCGCCATCGCGTACTGATTGACTGATATGGGGTCGGAGAATCTTTATGGTTGGTTAACATAAAAAATTACGTACCTACAGTCAACCAATTTGATACCTAGGTAGACCCCGTTATCTAATGCTCAGTTTGGGGGCAAGTGATGGGGCAGTTTCGATAATCTGGATCGATAAAAAGTTAGGTTCATTTACTCACTCACTAACATAATTATCAAAAAGATTCATATTTTCCAGAGCTCTTCTATAGTCATTTTTTAAATTATTGTGAAAAGAAAGAAAAAAATATATTTTGTATTTTTGTAAGTATGTTTCAATAAATTAACAATATTTTTTCCAAATTACATGAAGTCAAACTTCGTCGTCTGCTTGTAAAAATACATTTTAAAAATAAAAATGGTTTTTCGACATCTACAGATGTAACTGGCAAAAACTGTAGTTTTTTGTAATGCTCTATGCAGCTTTTGTTTACAATACTTTTATCAATTTGAACTTCCTTATTTTCTAACAACTAATTAATATTTTTTACAGATTTAATGCCTGGATTTTTATTTAATACGTTTGTTAATTCAATAATTGTCGCCCTCCTATCCGATCAAATAGATGCAATGAATGAGTTATCTCAAGAACATTCACAAAAGAATAATTTCATTTTGACAAATGCTACATCACTATTTTAGCTTGCCCCTAAACTGAGCGTTAGATAACGGGGTATATACCTAGGCCACCATAGAACCTTGTCACTGTGACATTCTACGTCATTTGGTAAGCATTGTTAGAGACAAATGAAATTATTTACTGCAATAGGGTTCTATGGTGGCCTAGGTATTAAATTGATTGACTGTACCTAGGCCACCAATTTGATTTAAGTTTATGTTTTTTTAAAAATTAATGAAATGTTACTTATCGACTTGCTGATTTATTAGAAAAAAAAGGAAAGCATAGCAAACCTATGTTTAATATAGAAAAAAAAACGTGCAGGTAGCAAGCAAGTTTAAAGCAACCAAAGAAGTTATTAATTAATAGTATGCTCCTTTTTCTACTAATACTGACAGTGACGTTCTTATTCCACGAACTTCCAGAATGTCCATTTGTCAAGAATTGAACAATTTGTTTTATTTTATCATTTTAGGAACCTGCAAAGAATTTGTCTCTAGTCAAAGAGCCGGTGGAGGGATCAGTGGTACCCAAGAAGACTGTCGTCGAACTCGAACAGAATGAGAGGCCCGTGTTTACTGGTGAGTACTTACCGTGATTGTCATGCAAAACCTATTGTGGTTAGGCTGTAGTAGATTCGTTCCACGCGATCGGAGTCGCACAATGAACTGGAAAAGGTTACAGCCACCAAAAGGTGAACAACTGTTTTCTTGCGAAATGGAATCTATGCAAAGTACTCTTTTATAATCTCTTTGTTTGTTGCTACTGCTTAGGCCAATGTCCATTTTAATATCTGTGACAGCAAATCTGGCAACACATTTTTTAATGACAAAATGCGAGGCGAAATTGACTATTTATTTTATTATAGTATACATGCGTAGTAAATAAAACTGCAAAAAGTAGGTTCGGTGCTACTCAAAACTGTGGCGTGGTGCCGTAACAACTTTCCCTCTAAGTTATTCCCGTGATTTCAGTGATATAAGTATAGCAAAACTCTGTGTACAATAACTACTAGATGTTGCTACCGATTCCCACCCCAGTGTGGATTGGGAACTTTGGAATTTATTCTCAGGTGTATGCAGGTTTCCTCAAGATGTTTTCCTTCACCGTAAATCTCACGGTAAATTTCAAATGTACCTAATTTCGCACATAAATTCCAAAAAACTCAGAGGTGCCCTGGGCTCCAACCCACGATCCTCTTCTTGAGAGACCATGGGTCATGCCACTAACCCACCACGACTTTCTCGCCAGTTTGCCTAACGGCAATGTTCACTCCACGCTACTGTTGGAACAGATCACTAGGTAGTTGAGTATACATCGACGAGCTAACTTTTTTTTATTTATTTAAACATAATGTTTGTTTTCTGTCGCCAACGGAAACTCTTTGTAGCTTGGTGTGACACACATCGACTTACGTTTTTTTTTTTTTTGGTAAAACGTTGCATAATCTTCTTACCTATTTCTCTACCTACACTTATAATAAAGTTTAGCTGTATACTTAAGCAGAGAATAAATACACTCGACGGCCGAGTCAGTCAATCTTCCTCTATTCTGCTGTAATTGAGTACAAAATGCACGTAATGAGTATAAATTATCTCGCGATGTGCACATTTTCTGTTCAACTAGGCGTTTCCAGCTGTGACTCAGTTCTTATAACAATGTACTGAGGCATTTTGCAACCTTCAATTGTCTTGTAGTTGTTTTTAATAGATTCAGAAGGATTCAGGCTTTACTTTGCGTAGTTTTAATTTGATCACGGACCACGAGCAATTGCTGCTAATGAATGAAAATGTTGTCGGATTGGCATAACGTTATTTTGCATAAGTGTTATGCTTATTTATTATTATGCCAGTTCGATGTTATGCGCTATTATCTTATGTCAAATCTGTTTTGCGAATTCATATTGTGGCGATCAAAGTTAAATATCAAAAGTTGTATGATGAATAATAAGCAAAACACCACCTTAGTAAATACAGACGTGACAAAAACCACTTTTTTCTTATATTTTTCTGCTAGTTGTATTCAAATGTTTGTTTTTCACCAGGGCCCACGAACTCGAGACAATATGCCGTGGTGGAGAGTTTTAGGCACGCGTGGAAAGGCTACAAGGAGCATGCCTGGGGTCACGATAATTTGAAGCCTTTATCAGGCATGGCCTTTGACTGGTTCTCATTGGGACTCACTATTGTCGACGCCTTAGATACAGCGTATATTATGGGGCTGAATGAAGGTACGCCACACCATGCACTTTTATGCTGAAAATATCAACATAGTTAAGGTTAATCATCAAAATAAGACTTACATACATACCTCAAAGGAGGAAAAAATAATCAACCTACTATGAAATATCAATTTATTTCTAAACTCATTATGGAATCAAATTTGAAAATCCGACTCGCATTTGGCCGGTTTTTCTAAATGCTCAAATTTAGTTTATTGCTATGTTGAAGGATATTCAGTTTGAAAGTTTAGATACCTATCGTATTTTTAAATTTTACAGAATTTGAAGAGGGCCGGGAGTGGATAAGCAATGAACTTATTTTTACGAAAAACAAAGACGTCAACTTTTTTGAAGTCACAATCAGAGTATTGGGCGGTCTTTTGACGAATTACCATTACACGCAAGACGGGATGTTTTTAAAAAAAGCGGTGAGTATTTGACGGAAACACGTTAAATAAATACCTACTGCTCTTTCGAACCTCGTTTCGAAGTAAAAACATTATAAAACACTCTTATCTTGGGATGCTAGAGTTAAGTGTTGACTCTGGAATGACGTTGACCTTTATGACGCGGACGAGTACCTATGAAAATAACTTTGAAACCATACTTAAACCTAAATACAGAAATTGTACATGATGCAAATGGGTCAATGACTTTATGAGCGCGACATCGTCTTAAGTTTTGGCGCATTTGGTATTTAAGTGTCTGAGGGTGAATCAATTTTTGCATGCCACCCGTTGCTATGGTTACACAAATTTGGTCTCATGGACAACCTGAGCTTTTTTCTATGAAACAGTATGAAGATGTCACTTGGACAACCGGGGACAGAGCACGAAAAAGCTGATTCACCCCTGCGGCCGTATTGTCTAACGCTTCCGACGCTTGCCTTCACTTTCACCATCTCTTTCTATCATCACATTATACCGTTTGACAGAGAGAAATAGTGATTGCGAAGGCAAGCGACAGAAACGTGCTGAGCAGACTATGTAGATGATACGAGACCGAAGATTTATTTTACATTTTGACCTATTATGGCATCTCAAGCAGAGGGTCTTGGGTTCGGGTTTTTTTTTGGTGTACTTACTAGGTTTGGAGGTAATTGTATCTGTGAAATTGAGCGAGATAGGCCTTTAAATGTTTTTGTATCCCATAGGCACTTACTAGAAACCACATTACATATATGCAAAAATCGCAAAATTGTTTTTTTGTGAGTTACTAGGTTTTGAAATGGTGCAGCCGCGCGGGCGCGCAACGGAATCGCCGCGAACGTGCAATGTATTCGCCGCGAATGCGTAACGATTTCGCCGCGAGCGCGCAGCGAATTCGTTGCGTCTATGGCGGTATAAATGCGGCGAACTAGGTCGGGTCCCGTTGGCCTTACTTCAGGGTTTCTTAAACTTTTTGCAGTCACGGACCCCTTTCATAATTTAAGCAATTCCACGGATCCCTGTCAAAAAAATCAAAAAAAAATCTTAATTTGTTAGGTAAAGATAGTTCGGCCCCGTGCCCTACACCACACAATTTCCTAACAAATATATTTACAAACTGACCTACTGCGGACCCCTGATACGCATGCTACGGACCCCTAAGGGGTACGTGGACCCCATTTTAAGAAACCCTGCCTTACTTGCATTTAGCCTTAGCGAGCAGAGCACCTTAGTTGTATTTTGTCCGGGTAGCAAAATGCCTTGGTCTGTAAAACGCCCTTATTGCTATAAGCCATAGTAGACGGAATGACTTGGTTGTAAAACGACTTAATGTCATTATGTTTTAGTAGGTAAATGGTGGTCTGGTCTTGAAAATCTATTTAATACAATCAAGACCTTACACAATTGAGTCATTCTGCCTACTTGTGCATTTAACGACCTAGACGTTTTGCTAAGTAAGTCTTCCTGAAACTAAGACAATTTTGTAACCATGGCATTATATAACCAAGTCATTTTGCATACTTGGTCAGTGTAATACTGAGCCGTTTTGCTCGCCAAGGCTAAATGCAAGTAAGGCTTGCTGTGTGTTTTCGGCGAATACGTTGCGCGTTCGAAAATCGACAGTTTGATATGGCTCTTAGACGATTAAAAGGTTAATTAATAAATTGTACCAACAGGAGGACCTAGGTGACCGTCTCATGGCGGCTTTCAATTCGCCTTCCGGCATTCCGTATTCCGACGTGAACCTCGGGGCTCGCACTGCGCATGCGCCCGAATGGTCTCACTACAGCACCACTGCTGAAGTTACGACCGTGCAGCTCGAGTTCAGGGAACTTTCTAGAGCTTCCAACAATCCTGTCTTTGAGGTAAGTATCGCCTGCGGAGTAATAGCCTAGGATCCGCTTATACAATGACCTTCAGCGATCTGGTTAATGTTAGTGTTAATGAAAAGTATTTAATATTAAATTAAATATTTTATTGAATCAGGCGTTACTTTGCGGAGGTCCATATTAACCGAGTTTAACATTTGGTAGCATAGCATACGGTTGTTTTAACTCTGAAGATGAGCTCTGGTTGAGTTCGAAACGCGTCAGTGTAGCTTGGTGGTGGTGATGGTTGGGTTTATGTGATTTGTGTGTGTTCGTACAGTGTGGAGGTGGAGGAACTGCATGAACACACATTTCTTGCATAAACGTAACTATTGTAAGGTCGCGGGTGAGCAAAGTAATTGTTTTAGTTCATTAAATTAAATATGTTAACAAATATATTACAAGTGGGTTGACTAAAAAATTTCAGTCCAAAATATGATTAATTAATTGTTTTATTTTTTTTAAACATTTTACCGTTTCGGTTAATACACAAATGACGTACCAATCAAAAGTATAAAGCCTATAGAATATGCAAACGTTAGGTTGACTAACCAGACCAGTGCATATATCGATTTACCTGTGTTTACCTGTTAAAGTTCAAAAGTTCCGTTCCGTTCCGGTCAAAAGTTATGACCGCAAAAAGTAGTCAACCTAACGTTTGCATATTCTATAGGCTTCATACTTTTCATTGGTAGGTATTGCAAATGTCTAGATTAACCGAAACGTAGAAAACTGTAAAAAAATATATACTGTACTGAATTTTTTTAGTCAACCCACTTGCAATATATTTACTAACATAATTAATTTAATATAAAATACTTTTCATCAATTAAGAGGGTATATAGGAAACGGGAATTATACAGGCGGGTTTTTCATTTAGTATTGAAATTAAAGTTACCTATCTTTGTATAATGCATGAAATGTATTCTGTAATGTATAATGATCAAATTGTAATAGGTTTTTAGAAAAAAATACTTTGTGCCAAGTTTCTTGCAGCGCATTCTTCTTGGCAATCATGTTATTTCCCAAAGCGCTGGTACACTCAAAATAGACACGTAAAAGAGCTCTTAACGGCCTACTTACAGAAATAAACTTTCGATGTTGATTTTTGTTCCCATCAGGACGCCGCTGCCGCCGTTTCTGAAAAGATCCACCAACTGCCAAAGAAGCACGGGCTTGTGCCAATATTCATCAACCCGAATACGGGGCAGTTCCTGCCTCACGCCACCATCACGCTCGGGGCGCGAGGCGACAGCTACTACGAATACCTGCTTAAACAGTGGCTCCATACGGGAAAGACTATCAACTAGTGAGTTTACCCTTTATAAGGCAGAGACGATTTAGCGACCACATGCATTGAGTTGGAATTTCAACCTTATTGATTACACTATACGTCACAATTTCTATTGTAATTATTGAAAATACGACTAGCTTTAAAAATATCCTTTGTCAGGTACGCATTCGATAGCTGCTTTTGATTCTGTGGTAGTATGCTCCAGTAAATGGGGCCTTATAAGGGTTAAGCTCCAACGCACAGACAGCGGAGGCGTGGCGGTGGCGGTTGTAATATTCTAACTTGTATGAACGATTTCGCGGTACGGTACCGCACAACCGTTCATACAAGCTAGAATATTACAACTTTACAACCGTCACCGCCACCGCACCGCCACGCCTCCGCTTGTAATTAAGTCCCGACAAATCGCACGCTTAATCATAAAATGCATCAATTTTAATTACTTATTCTTATTTCAAAACTAAACTTTACGTAGAAAAAATAAGGTTTAGGTTTGAAATAAGAATAATTAAAATTGATGCATTTTATTATTAAGTGTGCGAAATATTAGTTACGTGACCATTTTGACTTTTGTTTTCATTTGGACAATTTTATTTTATGTGATTTCTGCTCAGAATGCCGAGCTTTTTCGATGCTGCTAGAACAAAAGTGTCCCAAGTTTATTTTTCCGTTGTAGTACCATTTTTCATAGACTTTATATGGTAAATGAAAGAATCGAAAATTATATGGAAATATTGGGACACTTTTTTCTGAGCAGAAACATAGGTAAGTACAATTTTCCAAATTAAAAAAAAGTCAAAGCATATAACAAAATAAAAATTGGCCCACGTGTGAGAATCGCTAAAGATAAATTATAATATATAATTTTTGCATACAAGTCCCGCTATTATGTAGATACATTTTACTCTCCTGAGAGCTGAGATAGAACAACTGCGACGCGGCGATATGATTGTTTACTGTTTTGTGTCATTCATTACAAAGTCATTTCATTATACTAACATCCGTGTATTTGCTTCACTTGTAATTAAGTAACAATGTAGTTAAATAAATCTTGCAATGCAACTCGATATTTTATCATCATCATTTCAGCCGAAAGACGTCCACTGCTGAGCATAGGCCTCCCCCAAGGCTCGCCAAACAGATCGGTCCTGCGCCATCCGCATCCAACACGTTCCCGCAACCATAACCAGGTCGTCTCTCCATCTTGTTGGAGGCCTACCTACACTGCGTCTTCCGGTCCGCGGACGCCACTCGAGAACCTTTCGGCCCCAACGGCTGTCAATTCTACGAACGATGTGCCCTGCCCACTGCCTGATACCACTCTATATTTACTCACTTCTAATGATCTGTTCGGAACCTTGTATTGAAATTTTTTTTTTGTAAAAAATTTTGGTGCTGTCCAGTGAACGATGGTTTTTTTGTTTGCAGTTTGTTGGACGACTATCTGACAGCCATTGAAGGTGTGAGGGAGTTTTTAGCAAAGCGCTCTTCCCCAAACAAGTATCTGTTTATAGGCGAATTGTCCGCAGGATCAGAGGTATATTTAATTCATTTTTTGCACTAATATTTTGATACGTCGCACCTTCAGAACCAGACTGACCCAATTTGAACTATTCTCATTCAAAACTAAGCCTGTTTTTCTTTTGTAACAAAGTTAATTTTTGAAATGAGAATATTTCGAATGGTGTCAATCTTATTCTGAAGGTGCGGCATGTTCTTTTATATCGCAATGTTAAAAAATATGAAATAATGTAAACATGTTTGATATAATTCGATTTCCTTGGTTAATGAACCAACACGACATTACATACATTGCACTACATTATGACATTTTAACCATGTATTGATACAAGAATGATCTGATATTTAACGTTACTACTCATCTCACTAACTAAACATTGAAGGTCTCTGTTATTATTTATTGTTTATTATTACTCGCAAATCTATGTTGACCAGGAAAAATAATAAATAAAATAAATAAATATTAGGGGACAATCTTACACAAATCGACCTAGTCCCAAACTAAACAAAGCTTGTACTATGGGTACTAGACAACGATAAACATACTTATATAGATAAATAAATACTTAAATACATAGCAAACATCCAAAACTCAGAAACAAATATTCGTGCTCATCACACAAATAAATGCCCTTACCGGGATTTGAACCCAGGACCTCTTGCTTCGTAGGCAGGGTCACTACCAACTAGGCTAAAGCGGTCGTTAAACGTATCGTCGTATAATGTACCTAACATTTAGATAACAAGTTTTGTTTTCAAACAATAACACGTTCCCTGTCCGTGCCTTACAGTAGAACCTTATAAGAATGGAATAAGAGCTATCGTGCCCCAGACATGGGTCACTGGACTGTGAACGTGTTCAAATAAATTGTGTCCTAGCCCAATCACCAATCTCCAATACCAATACCAAATGCTGTCTTACCAATATTAAGTATAATTAATAATTTAATAATTTGAGCTTGCTGTTTCAAGTAGGTACATAGTAAGTGTAATGTTATTAATTAATTAATTGGTACAAACTGTAATAAAATAACTCAAACAGTAATAACGGAAGAAAGGTGCCTCTTAATACAGGTATTTCATACTTAAAAAGAGGTGCCAACCACTATCAACATTCTGTACTTTTGATACCATTTAACGATTTTGATTTTTATTTTTGAATTATAAACGCGAAAGTTTGTTTAGATGGAGGATACATTTCTTTTTTATGTTAGTGAAGCCAGACAAACGAACTAGTGGGTCACCTGATGTTAAATGATCACCACTGTCCATAGACACTCGCAGCGCTTTACGCGATACCAGTGCGTTGTCGGCCCTGCAGAAAATTGTACACTCGCCTCTTAAAGGCACCCAGGTCGTAACTCGATGGGAAGACCCCAGCGGGAAGCTCGTTCCAGATTTTGCAAGTTCGTGGCAAAAAAGACCGCTTAAAACGCACCGTCGAAGACTGCCATTCATCAACATGATGTCGATGAAATGAACGCTTACGACGGGAGGATCTGTAATGGAACCCCGCAGCTGAAATGAGGTCAAAGAGTTTTTCGGAGCATTCCCCGTTGTAGATCTTATAGAACACGCAAAGGCAGCTAATGTCTCTGCGGAGAGCAAGAGATTATCGAGAAGAGAGATTATCCTGGAAAATTGCATAGTTACTGTATGCGATTAACGATACGGTCATGATCAGATATTTGTGACCACATTGAACGTTCCGAAATTTATGATGGCGAGTGTACGTTAAAAATTTCGAAAACTAACTTCTTTCCTGTTACCTTCGCTGGGGTATGGCTCGAATAACTTTCTCCACTGACTACGATCCTGGGCAGTTTGAAAACGAACTTGAAAGATATTAAATATGTTTACATATTTGTATAGTTACCAACGGGAATGGATAAGCGGTTGTGATGCTAAAAATGATTTACGCACTCCCTCTGCTTCTGCTGTTGACTGTAGAAACATTTGCGAACTTCGCGTAACCAAAAATTCTATGTTTTTTCCTTAAAAGTGTAACCCGAAAGGACTGCTCTGTTAGTGATTGGCAGAATTTGATTTGTTCCAGTCATTCAATCCCAAGATGGACCATCTGACCTGTTTCTTGCCGGGCACATTGGCCCTGGGCCACGCCAATGGTCTCCCGGACTGGCACATGACCATGGCCGAAGAACTGATGACCACATGCTACCTGACTTACGCAGCGCACCCCACGTTCCTCGCACCTGAAATTACTCATTTCAACATGGTTAGTTTATTTTTAGTGGAATAATTTTATATTTTTTGTTGTTTTGTCGTTGTACTATTGCTCTTTATGGATGTGAAACGTGGATACTGGCACGGTGGACATAGGGCAAGATTGGATGCTTTTGAAATGTTAAATGAAAACCCCTCATTTGTTTTCCTTACCATTCAACTTATGCCTTTCATTCTCCTTATTTTGTGTTGTGAGAATGGTTAATTTGCGGAGAACAATCCTACTACTATACTATACTTATACTAGACGCGCATCGTATCTAGGTATCTAGTATGATCGATCTCCTCAAAAAACCCATGCTCATTCGAAAGATCATCGATTTCTGTGTAAGAAAAACCATAATTATCACGCTCGCACTCACGCTTATTGAGATACTCTTATTGAGTGTAGCAGATGTTTGGCCGCTAGGATTAGTCTGGCTGCTTACAGGAATCATTGAAATAATACACTGAATAATCTATATAGGGATCAAGTAAGAAACTATAAGTAAGATTACATAATTTTTTAGAGCTTTTAAGCGTCTGGCAAAAGTTACCGCCGGTGGGAGAGGTCTGGCATTATTGAATACTAATTTTTAACGATATTCTATAAATAAAAGATACATAAAACCAGCCACGAGAATTTAAGAAAGTGAGTATAGTTAAAAAACTTCAGAAGAAAGAAAAGAAAGACAGAAAGAAAGAAAAATATTTATTCGTGACAATCTTAAAGTAACAGGTGAAAAAACGGTAACAGATACAACATTATCACGAAATGGTCCCAACTCAGCATGATGTCGGCTATGCAGCTGACGCTGGTCTTCCGTTGGAACCATTTTACCCACAATTCAAACGTTAACTGATCAGTGAAACCGACAACTAAAATTATATCACTAAGCAATCCAAAAAAATAAAAAGAAAATACATAAAACACAAAAGGCATCTATAATAAGCATACAAGAAAACAATACCAAAAATGGTGTCTGCATAGACCGAATACCTTTGCCCTTGCCATTTTATATCCAAAACGAAAACATGGAAACATAGAAGATGACCTGTTGTATGTATCCTCTGTCTATTTAACATAGTTAGTACTAGAAAACAGAGAATGCACGTAATTGGTCAGCGATAAGGACGATGCACCGGCACATACGTCCCACTGCACGGCACATATTTAAATATTATTATCTGCTACTTTAAATTACATAATTTTGATTAATAGATGAATAAACATGACATGTAATTATACGAGGTGCCTCTGACTACAAACAAAAATCATGAGAAATATTACGAATATTCCAACAAACGGCATGTAAGCCGACCCCGCCATCGACGTGCGATTGTTGACGCCCACTGACAGTTTTTTGTCCCTTTCATTTGCATACAAAATTGGAACAGAGAGAACGCTTTGCTAACTCTGTTAAATAGACAGGGTATAGTAATAGTAGTCCGTATAAACAAATTGACGTTCTAAATTAGAAAAATGACTTAAGCTCCATATCCATTTTGTGCACTACCTACATACAACAGGTCATCTTCTTAAGTTTTTCAGCTATAGTGGTTTCGGCCCAAGCTAACGGGTATGCCTGCGCTTAAAGTACATACTAACACTATTTTATCCCGTATATTTTACTCATGAGAAAATAAGTAACGTCTGGCAGCGCTGGGATCTTGGACCATTAGTGTCCCTACCTACAAAAATATAACTCGTAGCTTTTTCCTGGTAACTATGTATAGGTAAAAAACTTAAGTAAACGACCTGTTGTGTGTAGTAGTAATGTGTCCGTATAAACAAATTGACGTTACAAATTTGAAAAATGACTTAAGCTCCATATCCTTTCTGTACACTACTACATACAACAGGTCATTTACTAATTTAAGTTTTTCACCTATAGTTCAATACGTTATGAAATTTTTTACTTAAAAAGTTAACTCGAGTCGTGTTCGTCGTGTCGCCTTATGGAGTCGTCTTGTCATAATAGTTCAAAAGAATAATAAATTTTTCTCATTAATCGTATCGTTTTTCTTCAGGCAAGTACAACAGATGATATGTACACGAAGACAGCAGACGCGCACAGTCTACTGCGGCCGGAGTTCATCGAGAGCCTGTTATACATGTACCAGATAACTGGCAACACTACCTACCAGGAGTGGGGATGGCAGATATACCAGGTAAATGCTTACAGTATGATAGGGGTAGTTCTCCTAGCGTTTCAACCGCTATCAGTTTCCTGTCGCATATGTTAAAGAAATGAGCGGAAGGAACTAGCGGAAGGTTTTTATATAACGACAAAGCGTGCTTGTGGTATAATTTCAATTTGCTGAAATTTCACGCTAACTGTAGCTTATTTCTTACGTATATGCGACAGTAGACTGATAGCGGATGAAACGCTAGTAGAACTACCCATAGTTAATGATTACGACAACTTCGAAATCTTAAATTTCTTGTGGCTTTTCAACTATTCGCGTTTTGCCGCGATCTCAAAATTTCTGAACAGACTTTTTATTGTAGTATGATTTCTCGTCGCCAGTCATAATGTGTTATGTTTTGGTGCATTATATTTTTTGTTTTAACAACCCCTCTATTCCCAAATACCTTTCCTGAAAAACTATTTTTGTTACAGGGCTTTGAAAAGTACGCAAAAGTTCCCAACGGCTACACGTCACTGGCGAACGTGAAGACAGATAAGCCCGTACAGCGTGACATGATGGAGTCATTCTTCCTCTCAGAGACACTCAAGTACCTGTATCTTTTGTTCAGTGACGACAGGCTACTTATAGACTTGAGTAAATACGTCTTCAACTCGGAAGCTCACCCTTTGCCGATACACAAGTCGTAAGAGACAAAGCAGTAGTGGTTTATTTCGTTCATAATCACTTTGTGTTTTGTGCGGGAATCGTCGATAATTTCAGCTAAAGCTTAGACAGTGAGAAGGATTGGCTGGAGTTTCAATTATTCTGTAAGGCTCGGTCATCAGGTTTAAGTAAAATGGAATTTCAATTTAAAAATGAAACCGTTTACTTTTTTTAAATGAGGATATTTTGGGGTTTTCTTACTCAGAATCAAGAGCACTATTCATTTTGATGATAAAAAAGGTCCCTGAATTTCCATTCAATTTTGTGTTTTGTTTCATGGCTGACTGAAAAATAAGGATACCTACTTTTTTATATGAAAATAAATAGTGCTCGTGATTTTGAATAAGAAAAAAAAGTAGGTATATGGGACACTTTAAAATTAAAACGACCAAAATGGCCAGCAAAATATGATTTTACATAAATTGTCTTAGGCTGTGCTTGGCTTACGGTGACCCAGTCATGCATATTATTGTAATAAATAATATTAAGTACTTACTTACAATTTTGGGAATGTATTATATACATTCGTGTTCTATGTTTATTAACGTTTTAACGTAAACGGGACACTTATAAGATAAAATGTAACACAATTTCGATGCATATTATAATATTTAATTGATCTAATATAATGTATACCAGGTACAAGTATCCTCGCCAACATATTAATCAGTTCATTAAAGATATACGAGTAATAATTGAGCTAAATGCTGTTAAATTTTAAATTAACGCCAGCAGTTTAAAAACGCTTTAATGAATCGTGCATAGCATTAAAAGTCCACTGTATTGTTATTGGCATTTACTTTATATTATAACAAAATACCCTTGCTTCATTATCATTAACTAAGTACTTCATTAAATAAAAACTTTTAAATATGTATTTTATGTAAATTAGAAAGTTTGTGCACCATAAATGTAATTCCTAAAATATCAGTTTCCTGAATACAATCAATAAATAAATACGCTTCGACGCTAATGTGATGAGATATTTAATGTGGACGAACGGACGGTTGATGCAAGTTATGGGAAATCTTATTAGGAAAAATGTTTTGAACTGAACAGATGGTCATATTTATATAGGTCAATTGTATTTCCATGGCAAAGCTTATTTAGAAGGCGTTATCAAAACTCGTGTCAGTAATTGATTGTATCAACGATTACGGGATCAAATCGTATTGTCTGTCTGTTTAGTCCATTTTATACCCACAATTAGTTTATTTAAGTGCTGTAATATACGTATATCTAATTTATTATTGCAGTGTCATGTTATTTGGCCTCGTATTTATTGTGTCAATTTTTATTAGTATTCGTGATTTAAACGGACCATGTCAGTTTCCTACGTTATATTATAGTACAGTCATCTGGTAGTTCTACCTGAATTGTTTGCCGGGAGTAGACCCCGTTATCTAATGCTCAGTTTGGGGGCAAGTGATGGGGCGGTTTCGATAATCTGAATCGATAAAAAATTAAGTTTATTTACTCACTCACTAACATAATTATCAAAAAGATCCATACTTACCAGAGCTCTTCTATAGTGATTTTTTAAATTATTATGAAAAGAAAGAAAAAATAAATTTTATTTTTGTAAGTATGTTTCATAATAAACTAACAATATTTTTTCCAAATTATATGAAGTCAAACTTCGTCGTCTGCTTGTAAAAATCCATTTTAAAAATGAAAATGGTTTTTCGACCTCTACAGATGTAACTGGCAAAAACTGTAGTTTTTTGTAATGCTCTATGCAGCTTTTGTTTACAATACTTTTATCAATTTGAACTTCCTTATTTTCTAACAACTGATTAATATTTTTTACAGATTTAATGCCTGGATTTTTATTTAATACGTTTGTTAATTCAATAATTGTCGCCCTCCTATCCGATCAAATAGATGCAATGAATGAGTTATCTCAAGAACATTCACAAAAGAATAATTTCATTTTGACAAATAACTATTTATAAGTAAATGTGCATCAAATAACTATGTGAAGCTACATCACTATTTTAGCTTGCCCCCAAACTGAGCGTTAGATAACGGGGTATAGCCGGGAGTTTTGAAAATGGGTAACTTGATAGATTTTGATGTGCTGTGTGAACTGCTATTAGACGCCATTTTTCCAATATTGCAGCGCGAGCGGCAAACATGCGAGGTAGCAAAGTTGAAATTCGATATGAGCACATCTAAATCTATCAAATTACTGATTTTCTAAACTTCCGGAAAACTTTCCAGTCAACCCCCTTAATTATAACTAGATGACTGAAGTATTAAGTGATTTGTGTGATAAGTATCCCTATGATCCATAAATATAATTTAGAAATCTACGAGCAAAACTGTCAATGAAATTCGTATTTCAGCTTGCTTTGCCTTTGCTTTCACATATCATAGATATGCAACGATCGGATGTTTGCCTCGGGAATCTAAGATTTTTATGCGATCTAAAAATAAAAAGATTCTTAAGAAGAATGAAGTCTAGCGCGTTCTTACTACTCGCGCGATCCTGAAGCCGTGTAATGTCTAATGCGCTCGGAATCACAATTGCATTCACTATCTCCTTCTATCAAACGGTATAGGATGAAGGTAGAAAGTAATAGTGAATGAGATCACAGCGCCCGCAATTTAGACCAAAACGGTCTCAGGACACAGCTAACAAAGATTTGGCGGTCCTTAGATGAACAATTTTATTGAAATTTCTGGTAGGCTTGCGACATAATTGGGAAAGGTAGTGCAAATTTAGTTTTTAAATGTGGATATTAATATTATCAAGGATGATATAGACTGGATTGGCAGTCGCCATAGTACGGATCGGCCGCGGTTTTAGTAGTTCGATTATTAAATCTAGATGGCGCTGAAATATAGCCAGAGGCTTTGAAGGCAAAACAATAAGACTACAGATGTTACATATTACTACAAATGTATTATTTTTCAAAAATATTGCATAATAATACATTTGCAGTGATATGAAATATCTGTAGTCTTATTGTTTTGCCTTCAAAGCCTCTGGCTATATTTCAGCGCCATCTAGATTTAATAATCGAACTACAAAAACCGCGGCCGATCCGTACTATAGCGACTGCCAATCCAGTCTATATCATCCTTGATATTATAATTGGTACAATGTGATTTTATTATAATGTTAAACTGTGGGTTCGCGGTTATACTGTATATTTGTTAGCTTTTATTATGTATAGTGTATTATTTACCAAAAAGATGGCAGCGACACTTAATTTTATGTTTAATTGATGCAATAACTGCTATAAAAGATGGCATCACACGTGTCTTCGATATTCTGAGTGAATCGACATTTTTATATTTAAATGTTTTAAATGGATACACATTCTTGAATAAATATATTTAGTTACCAAGAAACTAGTTTGGCATTGAAAGCGGATTGTGTATAATATATATATTAGATCATGAACTACAATATCTTTGTCTTGCTTCTCCGCCACTGCAGGAAACAATCCGAAAATCAATGATCTGTAAAAAAATATTTTTTTATATGAAAAAGTACAAACTTATTTTTTGCGTGTTTTAAATTTTTCACACGCTTTTATTTATGCAACGTTTTTTTAGTTTTCTCGCCAGGGATAGTGTTTTAGATATACATACATTTAGAACTGTCTAAGGTTGTTTTATCACCTTCATTAGAATCATCGTCATTGTACTCTTTCAACCGTTTGAACATCCTCATTTGTTGCAAAAAGAATTCTAACACTAGGTATTGGTTGTGTTATGTGGAAATAAAATAAGTTACAGCACATACTATTTGGTAACAGATGCATTTCGACTGTTATAGATATTTACGTATTTTGTTTTTTCTTGAAAAAGTAATAGATGTTGTTTAATATGACTTGAGTACTTAATTAAACATATTGCAGGCATGAACATATTATTTACAATATCTGATAAAACTAAACTAGCTTTTCCATACAAACTGTGATACTGATAACGTATCCAACCCCAAAACTAGCAATTTGATCGACTTATAAGTACTTTTGTGAGGTGGAATTCATTATCAAAGTTCGTATGGAGAAGCCGTGATTGCACAATTTTCATAGGGTGGCTCCACATTTGTATCATTTTAGTGTATCGTATCTCCGTCGTGAAGCAGCAAGGAGTATCATGCATGATCGTTAATTTGGTTGGTTAAAATTTACCAGAATCGTTATTTCCTAGTCCATTCGAATTTTTTACTACAATGGTTTTTTACTGAAGCCTATTTTAACAATCGCGTTTTTTTTTCCAATTCTAATCAACACAGAAACAGGTAGGTTTAGGTTATGCTATGTTCGCACCGGCCCGAGAAGGGCCAAAAGCACACAGAAGAAGCGTAGACACTGTTTCTGTGTCAATCCAAAATGGGAAAAAAAAACGCTACTGTGAAAATTACCTTCAGTAAGAAACCAGTGTGAGAAAAAAAGCATCTGGGAAAAAATGCGAATTAAAACTTTACTACTAGGAAAGAACGATTTAACGAAGTCATAGAAATGGCGCAGCAGCGCGCCGTAGCATTGATTGTGAGGGTGCCTGTCCACCAGAGATGTGCAATGCTACGTTGCTATGGATGCGTTTGATAGCCACCAATCGTAACTATTAAATGGTTCACATAGCACAGCACATTTATTATTAACTAGCTGATGCCCGCGATTTCGCCCCGTTGTATTTTTTTTAAGTTTCTTTCGTAAGAACCTTCTCCTGACAATAAGGCTGCGTTCAAACCAAACCGACTGTCGGCCGCCGAAAGTGAGCGCGCGTTACGCAGTTTATTGTATTTCCATACATATTCACTTTTTCAAACAGACAATACGCCATTACGCTATGCGTAGTCGCCGACATAAAATACCGTACAAAATAACGTTCACACTGGGGCTCACAGTGAGCTTGCTCACATTCGGCGGCCGACAGTCGGTTTGGTTTGAACACAGCCTAACAAATGCAACAAAAAAAGAATTATCCAATTTGGTGCAGTCGATCGGAAGTTATGCGCTTAGCAACACATTCAGCGATTCATTTTTATATTATAGATTAAAGGACTTTAGATAATAGATCTACTGGGAAAAAATAATTCCCACTAGTTCTATTATCTTAAATCCTTCAAATGAGCTGCTACACGACAAAAAATACGATATGCTTAACCACCACCACCCTTTAGCATTATATTCGGCTGGGTAAACCACTTGTTCAAGGGACCATTCAATTTATTGGCATCTTACCCTACACTGGTGAGCCAGAGTACAGAAATAGGTGGTTTACCCTACCTGATAGTTTTACCGCCATATAGATAGCAAACTCTAGCATATTTTATGATAATGTAATAGGAAATAATAATAAATGGTATTTGGTGTAACAGTGCGATTAAACAGGGTGCGTTTGCATTCTTTTGTATGCATGTATTATGTTTATAACTATCACAGTTTTGTCATTCATCCATAACTAACCTATCTAGTTAGGTATGCAGTGTATCTTGTTATGCACTAGAAATTGTATTGACAAGTGCACTGGTTGCGTGTAGCAGAGCTACGTGGTTTTTATCTTAATGTGATAGTAAATTTATAAACAGTTTTTGTTACAGAATGTATGATCTAACTAATAAAAGACAAATACATTAGTGGCATTTGTTTATTTAATAACCAAAAATATTTTTTTGTCAATGTTATAAACATTCAATTACTGCCGGTACAAAAGGTGTACATTTTAAAAAATATAATTATACAATTCATCCATTTAAAACTAAGTAGATGCTCCTGGCCTGTAGGGGAGCCTGCTTGCTTAGTAGCAATGGACCTTCAAATATTAATCTAACAATTACAGTAAAAAAATATAAATGATAAAGCTAGTGGAGGCGTTTACAGTCCGGTAAACTAGAGTTATAGGTGGAGATACTTACACCCGTGTGTAAGTAAACTAACTAGCACCATACATAATGGTGCATACACGTACAACTTCATCCCATATCGCATTACAAAATTGAGCATGAATATCTCTAGCAGGTAGCCATATACAAGAGGTAACCAATAGAATGGAAAAGTCACACAATTAAAAAAACTAATCTCTAAACCACTGCGGTTTTTGGTATAATCTGTTTGGTCGAATAAAAGTCAGGGAGGACATTAGAAACGAGGAAACAGATTATTACGATTGATATCGATAGTAAATGTTTATTCATTGTCCGTTTGCCTATATAAACAAAAAGTTAATTTATGTATAATCAGTTCTACATAAGATGGCTGGTATGGTATACTGTAAAGTATTGCAGATTTGGTTACCCATATTGACACTTTATTGGTTTAATTCCTCTGTCATAATGTTGCATAGAAAGCTATTGTTGTAAAACAGTAGTTGACAACAAGGATATTTTAACCATAGAAGCCATATACAGCTTAAAAAAAATAGTCGAAATCCAGTTGTTTCTTCCAACTGTGAGCTAAAACTGTTATAATTTGAACCTACGTGGTTTTATTTCCAATAAGAATAGCTGGTGTTCGCGGTTCCACCGCCGTGAAAATTAAAAAAAGAAGTCTCTGGTTCAAGGGGTTTGGGCTATGTGGTGTCTGTCAGTCAGTCACGTTACTTACTCTTTTTTTACAAGTAGAGACATGCCTCCTACTTTGGTTTGCTCCTATTCTAAACAAATATTTCCTCGAAGACCACTTCACTTCGATCGTTCATACAGAATTCTATATTACAATTGATTACAATGCATAAATCTAAATCAGAATGACCAACTTATTTAAAATTATACTTTAAAAACAAAATAATACTACGTTACATTATAGTTTGATTTTCCGCCTAGAATTGATGCATGTTTTTATCTCTAAACTGTCAATAATTGGATACTGATAAGGATTAACATGTTAACCCAAACAAACATTTTGAGAAAATGGGTGCTACATATTTTTGTATGCACTAATGAACTAATGCATTTAACTATTTTTGGCGTTTTTCGATATTGTGAATGTGTTTCGTCTCCAGTACGGTGGTACCCAATTGAAAACGAAAGGTTGCGTTCTCAGCCACTCAGATGAAATTATTGACAAACTGACTATGCTTCTGCCAAAGAGTTTGGTTTATTACTGACTTTGAAATTCCTACACCAAATACAAGTAAAGCCTGGCCAGAAACATATGATCATTGTCAAGTGGGTGCTACTTAATCGTATTCAAAATCAGAATCCAAATTCGCTGTGCATAAGGCAAGTGGCTTCAAATTCAGAGTCAGAAATTAGTTCCAATAAATTCCGCAATATGGCGCATGATCGATGGCGGATGATGATGATGACGATTTGCATCCCTATATTGAATTCATCTAATGCTATTTGGAATATAATATAGATATAAATACTTCTACCTTAAATTTACTTAATAACCACTTACTATGTAGGTATAAAAATCTAAAGACAAACATTGATATAAAAATAGAGTATCACAAATATGTAGGAATATTGTTAATATGGAATGGCATTATATTAATTTCTAAGTCTGAACAGATCTGATACATAGCGAGCATCACTTTAAGTATATTGTACATTAAGAACAAGAACTCCATTCAGACAACCATTCTGAATTATCTACACAAACAAAGTATAAGGTATTTATGAATCGGCTGTATAAAAGTATGGGGGTTGTTGACATATATATACTACACAATTGGATTAGATTGGCTCAGCAGTAGACGTTGAAGCTAAAAACAAATACAATGTTCTGTGCATCTGTAAGAATAAAATTTAACTTCATCCCATTATTTTATGACATTGTTGTAGGATCAAAATGTTTAAGGAAAATGGTCTCTTCTATCTGTGTCGTCCAGATATGCTTCCCACAGATATCATTAGAAACATATACAACAAGATATCATTAGTCAACAAAAGAAAATTTTCAAATTTGTTTAACGTTTAGAGCATTGCTTATACAAACACTATTTCCCTTGCATTGCCAATCTTTATTATAATATATTCTTATATATATGGGGACAATAGTAATAAAATATCATTCCAGACCGGCATTAAAAAATTAAAAAAATATATTTAAAAGAAAACCATGGTTAATGCTGTATACCATTTTGTATGTACAGTACAACCAACTGAATCATGCAATGAGTCGTTTTCAAAAAAAATGTGCACAATTAAGGGATTTAATTAAAAAAAAAAAGTTTCCTTTGTGTAACGAAAGTTACCCATATAGTTTGCATGATTAAATGTCGTTAAACAAAGGAAGCGATCGTGATTTTGTTTTCATTAAACCCTTAACTATGTACTTTTTTTTTTGAAAACGTCTTTGACCTTGCATCTTTTCATAAAAAATGTTGTAGTGACGTTGCTTTGATTGAGAATTAAAATCATTGCTTATTGTGAGAATGTTCTACTACTGTCAGGAATCAAATGGTTAGATTGTACATGAGCTAAGCACATTGTCAGGGGCCATCTGCAAACATAAACATAAATTTTGAATCCTTCCTCTCATGTTTCACCTTAGTAATAAGTGACGCTTATTTCACTCATTCTCTATAAAAATAAGTAAAAATGTACAGATAGACTCTGACTCCACTGCATGTATAAAGGCACATATGCATTTATGCATTAACTTGTATTGTAGCCAGTGCTTGAAAACCGCAACAACAAAGAAACCTCTTTTGTACCAGTGTTTTTGGTACTAGTGATAGACATTAATACCGGTTTCGAAGCCTGCTTGTAAGTGTAATGAAAGTGCCGATGGCTCGCCTGTCAAGAGGCGCATCCCATAGAAGCCAGCACCATAGCAATACAACAGAGTAAAACTCGTAGGGTCGTACTAAACCAGTCGATAGATTTGAGCAGCAATACAAGTGTTAGATATACTTAAATAGATGGCAACTTACATTAGCACACAATCGCAACATTGCAGTGTGAAGTATAAACACTTCATGCCACAACTTTCTTCTTCTTCTTGACGGGATGCAGTGGAGCGTGCTTTGTGTGGGGGTGGAGAACGTAAATAGACACTGTCTACTTTGTCCCCAAATACATCTTTTTCAGATAAGGTGTCGGGCAAATTCTTCCTTACTGTCCCATCATTATTTATGTAGCCTTTTTCTTCATCGGAATTGTCATCATCTTTTGAATCACCTGCTGCTTCCTGTCGAAAAAAATCTAATTGTAAGGGGGCACCAAATTCCATACCCTGAATATAAAAACTGCATGGTGGGTGCTAAGCAAGGGTGCCCAAATTCACTTTTCAAAACTGATCAAAGTATTATTTATATTATTATTGAAGCTCATTGTCAGTTCGATGACAGGGTTATGGTGTATTCTGTAGAATGCCAATAGTCAAGGTGACAGCAGAATAGGGATGATGACATCACCCATACTTTTTATGAGTTGTCAAAACAGGATCCTCCCACATTATTTTGCACGGGGACTTAATTAACGTCATGCTCCCTGACAGCCCCACTGTAAGTTTTGCGATTTTTAAGACAAACGCTGATGAAACCAATATGTACGAATTAGTACTTACTTAGAAATAATTGTACCTCAATAAATCAGGAAGTACAATTAATTGAAATAGGGTTGCTGTAGAGTAGAGCATTTCCCTAGCAACCACAAAGATTAATTTAAGAAATGTCACATAGATACTTTTACATACTTGTTTTTTCAGCGAACAATAGGCCTAAAAAAATTGTACGTCAGTTTTTACCGCAAAATAAGTTAGTTATGGCTAGTAAAATTACTGATTGTGCAAGTCGCGAGCATCTTCATTGCAGCCAGGGACGAAGCTACCGCCGTATCAGCCGTATCAATGATACTGGGCCCCCGGGCGAAAGAGAGGCCCCTGACGTATGTAACCAAAGATTAGTAAAAAAATGTTATCCACAATGTCGCTTAATCTCATGCTTCCCGGGAAAGCCCCCACCCAACTAATTTTGGTACAGGGTCCTCTAACATAGTTGGTTTATCTAATCTAATACATAAAAATCTCGTGTCACTGTGTTTGTTATCAAACTCGTCGGAAACGGCTTGACCGATTTTTATGAAACTCTTTTCACTGTATACGGTAGGTCTGACAATAGGTTGAAGGCTATTTTTTATAGTTAGTTAGTTATTAGTAAGTTAATCCGGCACATTGTTGTAAAATAATAAACAAACTATGTTAGAGGAGGTGGCTGCAATGAAGAATACTCGCATTCTGCGACAATTAGGTAATTTAACTAGCAATATTTCACTTATATAGCGGAAAAAACAATAGTACAATTTTTTTGGGCCTGTTGTTTGTTGAAAAAGCAAGTATCTACGTGAAATTTCTTAAATTAAACTTTGCAGTTGCAACCCCGATTTCAATTAATTGTACTCCCCAATCTATAGAGTAACAATTTTTTTTAAGTAAGCACTAATTCGGTACATTATCATTAAGTCTTAAAAAATCGCAAAACACAGTGGCAGTGGCGGGGCGTGAAAACGTTTGCAAGTAAAGCCAGAGCTAAGAAAAACCTGAAACCGCATTTATCATCTTCTTAAAGAGCAGTAATGGAAGAGAAGCATTTCGTATCTTCAAAAGTTTAGTCAACCCGGGGGAATCGGGTTGTTAGTACCCTTTGCCGCTGCACAGTGGGGTTGGCAGGGAGCATAACATCTTCATTACTTAATTTTTTATTATTCTTAGTAGTAGTACTTAATTGCTAACTCAATCTACTATTTATTACGTTTAAATTTATGAATAGTCTCATTTTGCAGTTAAGAGGGTTTATACCTGCTGAGCTGGCAACATTGCATTTTTGTTAGTTTTTCTCGTTTATTCCATAAAAATTGAATGAAAATTAAATATGTTTTCAATACAAATTGTTCTAATATATAAGTTAATGTGTCTTCTGCAATAATAATTCGTGATAAGGCTTTTATTTTTTTTTAAAAACCGTTAGGTAATAATTTGTTCGTTTTTAAAGAAAATAAAAGTCTATCACGAATTATTATTGCAGTAGACACATTAACTTATATATTAGAACAATTTGTATTCAAAACATTTTTAATTTTCATTCAATTTTTATGGAATAATCGAGAAAAACTAACAAAAATGCAACGTTGCCAGCTCAGCAGGTATAAACCCTCTTAATTGAAAATTGATCTGGTTTTAAAGACTAAAATAATATGTTTTACTAAAGTCAAGTTTTGGAATTATTGTTTTATTGTGTCATCTTTCCTATTTTAATACCATAAACTTTATGGCATAAAGTATGCTTTGCTTATTTTAGCATTAGAAAAAGGATAAAGAATCTTAATGTAATGACTGCATATTCTTGCTAATTGTTACACATTTGATGCAACTTATTTTTCAATAAATAGACAGCAAGATTGTTTACCCTTTTTTAACGCTAAAATAAATAAAGTCTATGAAGCAGCTAATAAAAGATTTGGAATTCAACACAGAGAATAAAACCTATAAAAACTTACTCTGCCAACTTCAGTCTCTTGTCCTATGAGGTGTTGTTTCTCATGCAGAACTGTTGTTGCAGCATTCTCTGAAGGCACATCTGCAGCTGAAGTGACTAGGGCTGTTGTGGCTGCTAGAGTTCCACTCGGTATTTTGCGATCAGGCACAACAAGTAAATCAACTTCTTCTTTCTTGTGTGGTTGATCATGGGAGTCTCCAGACATGCTTAAATGAAAAATATAACGTTATTGGCAGTTGGAAGCAACAAAACGGTCATACACTTTGAGCAAGTTTCTAGTTACAACGCTAACTCGTATTGCACACCGATACAATACGCGCCGCGCCGTTGTTACAGAGACAATGTAAACAAACTATAATAAGCCAACAGATATGGTGTTACTGCAATATACCTTACTAATACGAAATCTATTCGTTCACCAGACAATCGCCGCCACGAGTTTCTGATTGTTTCAAAATTGATACTTTCTTGTTCTTGCATTGTTGCACGAAGAATTATAGTAAAAAGTTTGGATGCACTTTTGTAAACAAAGTATTTTAACACTTGTGTGGGCTGTGTTTAGGGATCTAATAGTTTTACGTTGGAAAGCAGTTATTATTTAATGATTTCGGAATTAATGTATCACAAAAAATTATATTTCTTTAAAAATTACTAAAATCAAGTAAAGAAACACGACTCTGTTTGCCTGATGCCAAATTGCCAATGCTAATAAATAAATATTATAATTTTTCTTTTATCACTCACTCAGTGTTGCCGGAATACAAAAAGCGGGAGCTGCGCTTTCAAAACGCGGATTTTTAAATGGAAGTGCGGATTTTTCAAGCAGTGGGACACATTATAGGCTAAAAAAAATCATCCGCTTCCCCGACATTCGTGAGCCATTACTAACTACTGTGTGAGTGAAATGGCAGGCATATTATAACGCATATTATAGCGGGGCCAGTGTCCAAAACGCGGGGTAAAAAGCGGGAAAGCGGGGTGTCCGGCAACACTGGAGTCACTCACTTGTCTTTTTGTTAAGTTGGTACAAATGTTACTTGACAGTGTTGCCAGTATGTCAACAAGAAATGCCTAAAACAAAATTATTTTATTCTGCCGATAGATAGTTTCTCAAGAGAGTCGTGTCCTTTGAAAAGGCGGCATTTTCAAAAATCTTTTATATTTCAACACTAATAATACTAAAAACTATGATTGATACTCGAATTTATGTAGCAGCAAGTAGTTAAAAAGGCAGTTTTAGGTAACGCCACCAGAGTTGAGGCCATGCACACAACCACATCTCATGTAATGACAGCGGGATTTTGACGTTGTGTTGTCGTTAAACGTCAACACAACGTCAAAATCCCGCTGTCATTACATGAGATGTGGTTGTGTGCGTGGCCTCAACTCTGGTGGCGTTACCTCTACATAAATACAAGTATAAATCATAACTTTCAAAGTGTTATTAGTGTTGATATTATAGGTATAAAAGATTTTTGAAAATGCTGCCTTTTTCAAGGGAAATGGCGAAAATTAATGCACGTTATATTAGAAAAAAAATATACTGTAATTTTACTTAAGTACTAAGAAAATTAAAGAAACATTGTTTTAACCGCTTGACCACCGGATAGCCTGGTTGTGTGTGACCCTAACTATGAAGCTAAAGGTGCCCGAATCGAATTTCTCTAACTGCCAAAAACGTTACCATTTTTTAAGTAGGTACTTGTTATTTATATTCATATCTGTTTTATACGTTGTTTAGTACCCACAACATATATTTATTTTAGGAGTAAAAAATTGTCCAACGATACATAATTATTTATTGTTATTGTTGGTAAACGAACCCTAAAAAGTATCAAATGCAGCTAAGTGTACTAACCTGGCAATACTGACAGACAGTTTTTTTTTAATTTATTTTTTTCCAGAAATTACAAAAGAACAAAGACCATACAGCGGTCTCTTTTGTGAATTAATTAATTGAAAATTTCACCGTCAATTTTTGTGCAAGCCATGCGCACACCCTGCTTTCCTCAGTGCTCACTTGTATAACTGAATTTTTAACATGGATCTAAATATAGCCTATGTTATTCAGGGATAATGCAGGTAGTATTTTAATGGTGAAAGAATATTTGAAATCGGTCCAGTAGTTTTTGAGTTTATTCGTTACAGACATAAAAAAATATAAATATTTCCTCTTTAATAGTGTAGATAGATAAGTGTAGACATAGATAGTGTAGATGTAGAAGTGTAGATATAGATGTAGGTACATGTAGATATATAATCTTGAGGAGAAATTCAATGGTGTGGGTGAAGTTCCCAACCCGCACTGATGTGAGAACTACACTACGGCCCAAGCCCTCTCATTCTGCGAGAAGACCCTGTGCCCTGTAGTTGTACGTATAAATATAGGCGAAGATGAATGAATGAATAATCTCTTCCTCGAAAGTATAATTCAATTGAATACGCAATATTTTTCTTTCGTCTAGGATATTTAATAGGTACCTATGCTTTAGACCTTTAGGTATTTAAAAGAATGTAAACAAACCATTAAAGAGGTTATTTCTAAGACAATGTTTGGTTCCTGCTCAATATTTATTATTTTAAAATAATTGAGCAACCGACTTCAGTCCGTTCAATTCTAATAACGTATAATTACGCTAAATTTTACTGAATATGTACACATTTACGAATACAAAAATATTTTTATCATGTTAAATGAATATTTAATTTTTTTATTGTAAATTGTCACTAAAAAATACCCAATCTTGCAGAGGTTTAAAACGCAAGGTTTGATCTAATGAGAATGTAATGCGACTAAAATAGAAAGTGTCGTATTTAATGTAGCAACACCTACTTTACGTGATTTTTAACTTTGTCGGTTTGACATTTGCCATTGCTTGTTGTCATCTGATGCGAGTGCGATATTTGTGGTGTTTTCATTATTTCATTTATTGTTATTCTTTGTTAAGTTTGTTGTTTTCTGTTAATTATTTGTTGAACTGGTTTGTTTTGTTGTTTTGTTACGGAGTTGTGTATTTTACGAAGACATGGGTGATGGCGAGCCGGGAACTAGCCGGGCTAGTTCCTTGCTTACATTTCCTTCTCCGAAGAAGAAGCGGACTAAGACAGGACATCTTACATCATCGGAAAAGAACGTGCTTGTGAACATATTTAAATATGTTGAAGAAACGTGGCCAAAAGATAGATATCCATCCAAAACCGACATAACCCAAAAAACGGCAGAAATCATGGGTGTCTCGATTCCTACTGTGTACAGTGTTCTCAAAGAATACAAAACCCATGGTCGTGTTCTATCTCCACCGCCACCTGCGACAAAACCAAGCTTAGTGAATAGCCTTGATGATATTGACTTGGGTGGTATTCGAAGAAAAGTGCATCAATTTTATTTTGCAAATGAATTGCCAACTGTAAGCAAGATGCTTGATGCTGTGAACAACGATGACAGTCTACCAAATTTGTCAAGGACCACATTTTTTAAAGTGTTAAAAAAACTGGGGTTCAAGTATTCTAAAAGAAACCGAAAAAGTATGTTGATTGATAGAAATGATATAGTTGACTGGCGTATTAAGTATTTAGACCAAATAGATAAAGAACGAAAGGCAGGGAAGAAGATTTATTACCTGGATGAGACTTGGGTTAATGAAGGTAATTCATTGAATTGTTTTACTTATTGTTTTTATAGGTTTCCATACCCAAAGGGTAAAAATGGGAACCCTACCCGTCCATCTGTCTGTCCGTCTGCCACCAGGCTGTGTCTCATGAACAGTGATAGTAAGACAGTTGAAATTTTCGCAGATTATGTATAACTGTGGCCACTATAACAAAAATACTAAAAACAGAACAAAATAAATATTTAAGGGGGGCTCCCATACAACAAAATTAAACCTGACATTTATTTAATTTTTGTATTGTATGAATAATATTGCAATTTATTGTTTGTATTACAGGGCACACTAAGGAAAAAGTATGGCAAGATACAACCATAAAGAGTACCAAAGAAGCTCATCGGCAAGGGCTTTCAACAGGACTCAAAAATCCATCTGGCAAAGGAAAACGCCTTATATTAGGACATATTGGTGTGTAAAAATTGTATGCTACAATATACATTCTTTTATACATAAATAGTAATAAATAAATATTATTCGACAATCTTACACAAATCAACCTAGTCACACTGGAACTGCAACTGGAACAAATATATGTAATAAACATATATACAAATGCCCATACCAGGAACAAACCCGGTACCTCATGTTTCATAAGCAGAGTCACTATCGGCTAGGCTAGGAGACTGTTAAGATTAACTGAATGCGCAAAAGCTGTATCTACTAATACTAAACGACTTGACTGTGCACTGAATAAACGATTAGGTAAACAATAAAAGAAATATAAAAAACTATTAGCAATAACATATTTGTTTACCTTTGTTGTAGGGTCATCAACTGGCTTCTTGAAGGAGGGCGAGCTGATATTTCTGGCAAGCAAGGGGGATGGTGACTACCATAGTGAAATGAATGCAGCAAATTTTGAGAAATGGTTTGATGTAATTTTAAACAATGTTGAGACAAATTCAGTGATTGTTATGGACAATGCACCGTACCATTCACGCAAAGAAGACAAAGCACCTACATTAAAAACAAAAAAGGCTGATATTCAGCATTGGTTACAATCTAAAAACATACCATTCGGACCTAAGGAGGTTAAGCCCCAACTGATGCAGAAAGTGCGACAAGTAAAACACAAATATGAAAAATTTGTAGCTGACGAAAAAGCGAAAAAAAGGGGCATCACACTAATAAGGCTCCCACCCTACCACTGCGAGCTCAACCCCATCGAGCTGGTATGGGCAAAGGTAAAGGGAGAAATAGCGACAAAAAATACGACTTTCAAGCTGAAAGATTTAAAAAAATTATTACCTGAGGCACTTGGAAATGTTACAGCCAAAGATTGGGAAAACTGTGAGAAACATGTGCTTAAAGAAGAAGAAAAAATGAGAGGGTTAGACAGTCATATTGACGAGTTGACAGACAGACTTGTAATAAATTTGGGGGAGTCATCATCGTCATCATCGAGTGATTCTGAATAGGGATGAACGTTATTAGTGCGATAGCCGGGAAATAGTTCTTCAATTTATTAGCAAGTGAACGAGTACAATACTATTAACGACCCACACCTAATTCTGAATAAAATAATTAATAAAAGTATTGCGTTTTATTTAAAAAGTATTATAAGGTAATTGTTATGATTAGTAGATAGGATATAAATACCACACAAAAATTTAATGAAAGACTAGCAATGAGACTACTTTATTTACCAGTGATTAATTATTGATTATTCAACAATATTCAGATTTCATGCTTTTACATAAAATGGGATCATTATAAGAAGTCTAATAGCGTATTTAGTGCTAGCTACATTTTCAATTTTTATTCTCGTCATAATGGTTCACAACCTCTGAATCTGTCATTTTTGACAGCTCCCGTTTGTTTACATTCTTTTAAATACCTAAAAGTCTAAAGTATACCTAAAGTATTAAATGTATTTTAGGACAACCTAATTTTTAACCGACTTCAAAAAACGAAGGAGTACCTGTGTTCTTTTTTTAATGTGTGTTACCTCAGAACTCCGTCATTTAATAATTAATAATAATAATAAAAATTTAATAATTTATTTTCCAAAAACATACATCAGCAAAATACAAGGGAATATCTGGCAGACCCCAAACTAGGCAGAGCCTGTATCTTGGGGCCTTGGAGTGCACTATACATATTTATGAACTGATTTTGAAAACTCTTTCGTTGTTTTAAAGCATATGCTTCAAGGTTGGTCCCGTTGTTACCAGAATCCAGTTCTGATGATGGGATCCCCGAGAAATTGAGGTAATTCCTCAAAAATTCAAGGAATAGCAAGATCCAAACCTCAAATTCGAGGATCGTTTATACCTGTGTTAGGTACACAGAGAAACTTTCAGGCTTTATAAATTAAAAAATTTAAAAACCCCCGACGCATTTATGTCACACGTATGTTTGAACATACTTAAAGTAAATGCCCATAATGGGCATTATACTTAAGTAGAATACAAGATGATGCATGGTAATAGAGGACAGCTTATAAGATGGAATGGAGTGATAAAGAGGCCGGAATGTATGAGGAAACTCAAGTATATAATGTATTGATAGATAATAAGACTAGATAGTTAGATTAGTCTGAAGGGTGTCAACCCAGCAGTAAGGATGAGGAAGTACACGAGAAAGATACAGTATGTGGAATGGCAGTACGAGTTGTAGCATTTGCGGGAACTGGTATGTTTGTACAGTTAGCATAGACCCTGATTTATTTGGGGGTAGCTAGATAAAAAAAAAAAAAAAAAAAAAAAAAAAAAAATGGGCATTATAATGATTATGCAGCTAAGATTCCTTCCGCAGCTAACAAAAGAGCTGATAACTGAGCTGAAACATATCTAAGAACCATCGCCAAGAAACCTGCTTTCTAATAAAAAACCGCATCCAAATCGGTTCACCCGCTTAAGAGCTATGATGCCACAGACAGACACACACATAGCGGTCAAATTTATAACACCCCTCTTTTTGTGTCGGGGGTTAATAACATAACGAAGGTCAGATCATCGCGGGCTCTTAATCCATTAAGACCGTTCCAAATTTTGACATATTCTTATTTTGCCAACTATTTTTGATTAGGTAAGTATCCATCCGTGCTCCTATACTACCTTAATATTATAAATGCGAATGTGTGTCTGTCTGTCTGTTACCTCTTCAGGCCCAAACCGCTCAATTGATTTACTTAGATTAAATTTGGTAAGTACATAGTTTGAGACCCTGGAAACGACATAAGTAGGAGAGTATTTTAACCCGGAAAATTTACTTAGTTCTCGCGATATAGCGATAAATGAAATCTTCGTGGACGGAGACGTGGGCTTTAATATATTAAATCGAACTTCTCGACTTAACTCGAAACGAAATCGTATCTTGCGTATATTTTTTTGTTCTTAAATAAATGTTAAGTATGCCTACCTAGTCAATCCCATTCAAAGACAAAGTATCACTTAACTTACAATTTGTAAAATGACGGTGATCGTTCACGTACACGGTGTGTGTCATTGTTGGAGTTGAGTACAATGTCCTTCTTCTTGTTACGCTTTTTGGTCGGGATCCATATAATGCCAAAGGTTGTTGAAGACTTGGCATTCTTAGGATTTCCATAACCGTCGCGGGATGAAGATGGGTAGTTCTTTGGTGACAACGGGGCGAGGCTCGTAGGTTTTCCACTGGGTATGAAATCAAATGATTTCGACGGTTTCGGGCTAGCACTTTTTGAAATCAGACCGATGCCACTCTTGCTGCTTGGCTTGGCATTTTGGCTGGTGTACCCAAGCCCACTTTTGCTAGTTGAGCCGAGACTTGATTTGCCTGAAGAGCCCAGTACTCCACCGCTCTTGCTTGTAGAACTGATACCGGTTTTTCCCGTTGAACCGAGGCCACTTTTACCAATGGAACCGAGTCCAGCCTTGGCCGAGGAGCTGGAACCCGGCTTTTTCATGATCGGTGCCAGAGTTGAAACTGCGGAAGGTTATAAAACGAAATCTCAGTAGCGCCATTATCAATGATTATCCTAATACTTACTTATGTAGAGCATGGCTTTATGACTAAGTGTACCTACTACATGTTGTTATAAATGTCCAAGACACCTCACCTTGCGTAAATGCACGTTTGAATGCACTCTAAAAAAGAATAATTATGTTATACTAATACACAGATGCCCAGGTACCGGTTTTTACCTACTTGGTGCAAAGTCATAAAATAGTTATGTATTTATAACCTAATCCATCTTAAAAACCTTTACTCGGCAGTCTAGTTATAATAATGTAAGTACGCGTTTGGTTATCAGTGGGGGTCGATTAACGGTATTCATACGGTTTCAAAATCGGCGTACACATTCATAGGTGTTTTAAAGCAATATATTGGCGGCGCGCGTTTAATTGTGGTAGGTACTTCATCACTAACAAGGTTATTGAAGATAAGTCAGTGCCAATTCAACTTAAGATATCATATTAATTGTAAACTTTAGTTGCGAAATATGTTATACGTGACCGCGATAACCTTAGGTTAATGATATGTACCTAACTCAGAACTTTTACGAGGAATAAAACTTACGGGTTTGTGTGCTCGTTATTTTTTAGTTGATTTAATCCAAATCACATGTGTGTCACATCATATACTTAGTTTGCGTAGCGGTTTTCCAATATCGTGCATGTGGCACGTTGCGTCCGCACAAGTGTTCGCGCGGTCGCGGACTGGCTGCCACCACACATCGGAGAGCACGAATAAAAACACACGACTTCCCAAGCTAAACAACTTTCGCCATAAAATTAAATTTGCTATAGCGATGTCGTCATTTTCTTTTGGTCGGGCACCTAATGACTGTACGGGGCTAATTTGAAACATACACGGCGGGACACTACATAATAGTCGCAACGAATGGGTTTGTCTCGCTGACAATAAGCAGAACAGCTGCCGGATAAATTCCTTATGTACGTAGGCTGCATATTTAATATATTATAGTCAATATAGCTTAGCTACACAGTAAACGTCTACCGTTATCCATCTGAGAATACAAAATCAGGTTTATTTATCTACTTACTTACCTGTAATATCAGGCTAATGTTCCACAACCCGATGAATTAAAGTTTTGCTTAAAATTCGTGATCTGGGTCACACACAGCGTAAGAAACAAAAGTTGTCTCTCCTGTAGACATAACATTAGCGACTCCGATTTAGCAAACATAAGATTTATTTAAATGGGCCGAAGGTGAGCCAAGGGAACACGCCAATATACCTAGACTTGATTAAAAAATATTGACTGTAGACCCTTCAATTTCGCCGTGTACTATATGACTCATCTATTTATGTAAGGTTGCAGCTACTTACTTAATATGAGACTCTTTAAGTTGCAGAAGACTTCCAAAAGCAAAATAATAAACAACTTAACAAAAAAAGAAACAGGCAGTGCTCGGTTGGTAGGATCTTTGTTGTTTTGGTCGAGAATTACGTAGCGCGGTTTATCTGGTAAGTATCGGAAAATCTGATTAATTTTGTAGGTAAATATTATTCACAAGGAAAATTCAGTTCTATTTCCTCAATTAGTTTCAGTAGTTGGACTCAAATAATTGAATTACTTAAGTAAGTAAGGTCACCTGAGGTAAAACCCACTATGGGGTTATTGCGTTTATTTGAGTTATTTTTTAAACAACGTGAGTTACAACAGCGCCTGCCATCTAGTGATAGACACTTTAACTACTTGGAGGACAACAAGTAACATAGAGGGCGTCTTGGTGAATCGTATTCAAGATATCGGTAATTTTGAAATTTAGAACCTTGACAGAGCTACGCAGTGCGTGGGGTAAGTAAATAAAATGCATTTAAATCCATTTTTTTTTAGTTTTTTGGTGTTAAATTGTATTAAAGATGCCGAGTACTAGTTGGTTCACATGTCTGAATTATAATTTGTATTCAAAATGCTTTTCTCTCAGAATTATAACCATTTAAAATTTTTGAAAGTTATTTATGAAATATTGCTAAATGCGTTAGTATAATTGAGGTTATTGTGTCTGTATAACGCATTTGCCCCAATGTCAGTGGTCAATAACTTTTTTCTAGATAGTGTAACTTTGAGCGTTTTAACACATAAATAAATGACTGAATCCTGAAAGTTACTTATTAATTCTTTAGCAACATTAGTACCTGCTTATTTAATTTTTCATTAATTTTGAACATGAAACTACCATGAGACTCACTCAAAAATCTTAAATATAAAATGAAACTGCCTTAAAAACCACCCAGGAACTAAAAGCAAAAAAAAATATAAAATCAAAATTGAACCAATTACAACAGCCGACGAATTGAGAACTCCTTTTTTGAAGTAGGTTAAGAAAATGTTTGCAACACCTGTTATTTGGCTTTGGATAAATGCGTCTGCAAAATAAAGACGCATTTTACGTAATTATACTATTTTTGGCCTCAACTGATTATTCGCGGTTCGTGGTTCCATTTATTAATAATACCTTCTAGAATATGGTATTACGAACATGCGTCATGAAGTTTTAGAGGCCTCATCACAATCGATACACAATTACCTATTTAAAAAAGATGCATTTTCCCAAATTGAGGTAAAAGCGTCTAAAATCCCGGTTTTAAAAAAATGCTTGTATATTTTTTAATACTAGTGCAGCAAATATGTTACTTCGACAAATTTATTGTTAAAAACTTGGATAAAGCACAGGCCCAAACAGTACTTCAAAATACTTGATGCATATTTCACAATTTGAGATTGAAAAAAGATCAAAAAAACACGAAAAAACACGTACGCAATTACCTCAGGTGACCTTACTTACACTAAAAAAATATTCATAACTAGCTTTTGCCCGCGACTCCGTCCGCGTGGAATTAGTAATTTGGGCAGCTAATTTTTTTTATCCAATTTGCTTTTTCATCAATTATGGCTCTCCTTAGTTCCTCGATATAAAAAAAATTTCCCGTACCCCCCCCCCCCCGCATTCCCAAACGCCCCCCCCCCCCCCCCGCACACCCGCGTTCACATTCACCATTCATAATAAGTCCTAAGTGTGTTTTTCCGTGTCTGGCCAAGGTAAAAGCAAAGTAATAATAATGCAAATACTTAAACAAAACTAAAAAAAGATAAACCAATACATTGAGTTAAAGCTTGAATAATCGTAACTAACGCTAAGTAGGTAGGTACATCTTGTAAGGTAGTAGTCTCATCTAACACAGTACAGCACACGAAATTACCGAAGATTCTTCTGAATAATGGGATCAATTAATTAAAGAAATTATAATCTATCTATCCTGTTATGGTTCCGATCCGACCCGGGCCCGGCTCAGATTGGAAACTTTACGCAAACCATTCAAATTCTTCTTCACGATGTTTTTTCTATCGCAAAGCTCATAGTAATGTTCAAATATAATTTCACATAAAATTCCGAAAAACAAAGAGGAGCCCGGTCACAAACCGACGACATTCTGCTAAGAGGCCATACTAAGGCCACCACTGTACCTACTCGTATGTATATTATAACAAAAAATAATTGCCGACTCTATAAATAAGCGCAACCCGGCAGATAGACTCCAGAGGCTGTATTGTCTAACGCTTCTGACGCTTGCCTTCGCTTTCACCATCTCTTTCTGTCATCAACTT
This sequence comes from Archips xylosteana, assembly GCA_947563465.1. Classification (NCBI taxonomy): domain Eukaryota; kingdom Metazoa; phylum Arthropoda; class Insecta; order Lepidoptera; family Tortricidae; genus Archips; species Archips xylosteana. The sequence goes on from OX387343.1 coordinate 40,302,713, forward strand.
ATACCGTTTGACAGAAAGAAATAGTGATTGCGAAGGCAAGCGTCAGTAGCGTTAGACAATAAGCCTGCAGGTAAGTATTTGGCTAATTCTTTATTTACTGTGTTGAATTATAGTGTTTGATAAAATTAAAGGAAAAGTGAGTTAGTAAATTTCTTCATAAGTAGGTACTATCGCCCCAAGCGCCAGATAACCACCTTAAAGGCCCAGTTTGCGTGCAGTGGCTAGACATCTGTCCATAACAATCCATAGCAATAAACATCAACGGCTGCAAGCAAATTTGTTTTGAAAATGGGTATCTGACGTCTGGGGCGATGGTACATCCGTGCGAAGCGCGGCGGGCAGCTAGGTAGATTGTTACAAGTACCTTGGCGACCGAGCTCTTCTCGGACTGAAACTCGGTACCAAGCTTTTTCCCAGAGATAAGAGACCAAGCTAGATCAATTTTTCATCCCCGAAAACCCCCACATACCAAATTTCATTGAAACCGTTGGAGCCGTTTCCGACATCCTGATTATATATACCTACAAGAATTGCTATTTAAAGGTATTAGATTAGATAGATAGATAATGCACTAAGTATTTTACCTTTAAAACAAAATTCCACGTTGATTTCGTTTCATGAGCAAACTATGTAACATGATGGTAGTTAAGCTATTTAGCACCCAATCAAATTTAGCGGGTAGGTAGAACCGCCTCTAAGTGGTTGGCTGTGAAAAATTAAATTGGCGTTAAGTACTTGAGATACGGAAACAATAGTCTCTGTACTAAATAACTGATTAAGTTTAGGTAGGTCTCTAATACTTGCTAGTTTTTTCAATATAAGTACACCAAGATGATTAATTACACGTGCGTTCAAATATCCTTATCCTTACTAATATTATGAATACGAAAGTAAATCTGTCAGTCTGTGACCGTTTCTCGGCTAAATAGGCTCAGAGTCGCTCAACGAGCTATGAAGGAAGAGGGCTACGCTCGGAGTTTCTCTACGGGATCGAATCAGGAAGATCCGTAGAGAACAGGTCACCGACATAGCCAAACGGATAGCTCGTTGAAATGGCAATGGGCAGGCCATATAGCACGCAGAACAGATGGTCGTTGGGGCCCAAAAGTTCTCGAGTGGAGACCACGGACTGGCAAGCGCAGCGTGGGACGTCCACCAAGGAGACGGACGGACGATTTGGTGAAGGCAGCAGGTTCAGGGTTGATCCAAGCCGCTTCCAACCGTAATGATTGGGCGTCAGTGAGGGAGGTCTATGTCCAGCAGTGGACGCCCTACGGCTGAAATGATGATGATGTTACCGTTTCTACTACAAAACTGCTTAGAAAAAAATTGGAATGGAGCCTAACAGACCCTGGGAAGGACATAGGATATATTTTATCTCAGAAAATTCATGAGTAGTTTCCGCGGGCCACAGCTTTGTATCGAATCTAATCTAATACCTTTAAACGAGCAATTCTTGTATATATGTATATATATATATATATATATAATCAGGATCTAGGAAACGGCTCCAACGATTTCGATGAAATTTGGTATGTGGGGGTTTTCGGGGATGAAAAACTGATCTAGCTATGTTTCATTTTCAGAAAATCGCTTTTACTCGTGTTTTCCGGCTATTTTTGTTTGCATTAGAATATAAAGCTAAATTTCGCCGACTTCGAGCAGATCATAATGGCACATTAGGAATCGGGTGGTCGCGGATCCAGCCGACCTCGGTTCGATACCACGTTTTTTTTCAAGATTTTTAGTTTTTTTTTTAAGTTTATTTTTTATGAGAAAACGTCAAGTTTCTTCTTTTGTGAGAAAAAGTTACTTTTTTGTGAGAAAAAGTTATTTTTTTGCGAGAAAAAGATACTTTTTTGTTAGAAAAAGTATTATAGGGAACGTGCAGTAACTATAGGCGGCAGCACTAATGCGACAGAAGAGACACTATGCGGACAGTAAAACAAACTTATCAAGGTAAAACATTCAAATTGATGGCACCCTTATGGCACCAGTTGGCAGCACCGTCTATGTGCACGTTCCCTACTGGGAGCAGAGAACAGGAAAAGCCGGTTGTCTGTAGTCGGTTTACGGACCATAGTTTAACGTGACTCACCCCTCCACCCCCTCCGGTGTTTTTGTCAAATATCTTGAAAACGGTGCATCCTACGGCAAAATCAATGAAATTTTCATCCCCCCTTTAATTCCCCCGCGCTCCCTCCCCCGCATCCCCTCCCCCCTCTCAAACCCCCCCCCCCCCCACCCCTCCGGTGTATATAATCAGGATCTCGGAAACGGTTCCAACGATTTCGATGAAATTTGGTATTTGGGGGTTTTCGGGGATGAAAAATTGATCTAGCTTGGTCTTATCTCTGGGAAAACGCTTGGTACCGAGTTTCTGCCCGAGCAGAGCTCGGTCGCCCAGGTACTATGAAATAATATGCTCACGATTTTAAAAACTTATACATACCTACCTACTTATATAAAATACTAGCTGTTGCCCGCGACTCCGTCTACGAAGAATATATCGGCATAAAAAATAGCCTACACTTATTCTCAAGACCTACCGAATGTAGAGTAAAAAGTTTCATAAAAATCGGTCTAGCCGTATCGGAGGAGAAAGATAACAAACACCGCGACACGAGATTTTTATATATTAGATTTATATATAAATACCCATATTTCTTTAAAAACAGTTATTTTCACATTGACTTCAAAATATTGAATTGGCAATCGATGAAAATTTTAAATGTGCTTGAATATTTTTATACCGGTAGGAATACGTTCCTTATTAACAGGAAAAAAATACAGATTTTTTGGTTGCGTCATATAATTATAAAAAATAAAAACAATTTATTAAATCTGGGACAGCTTAATACGGGCACGAACCTTAGTCCGTCGCATATTGAAAAAAAAACCAAATGTGACATTGACAAACTGAGATTATACTTGTCACTACTCTTCATAAACTCCATGAGCACAATCATATCTACTTTTGGCAGATTTGATGAGTCCGCTCTAACAAAATTAGTGTTTCTATTCATATTTCACATTTTTCAAATTCGAGTTAATCAGTATATCAGATCCAAGTCGTCGTAGCAGCTATAAATGTCAGGTCCAGGGTACAAAGCAAGAGTTATCGTCGTAGCAGGCAATAACAAAGGTCCGGTGTGGGTAAGCAGTCGAAAAATTAAAAAATATCCAGGGAAAATACCGAAAACTTGGAGAAAGACGCGGGCGCAAAATCGCAAGCTAAGGTTATGTACGTACGTTTGTTTATAACAAGCTGTCAATGTCACATCTGTTTTTTTTTTCAATATGCGACGGACTAAGGTTCGTGCCGGTATTAAGCTGTCCCAGATTTAATAAATTGTTTTTATTTTTTATAATTATATGACGCAACCAAAAAATCTGTAATTTTTTCCTGTTAATAAGGAACGTTATTCCTACCGGTATAAAAATATTCAAGCACATTTAAAATTTTCATCGATTGCCAATTATTAGCCTAATAATTAATAATTTTTGAGTTAATGTGAAATTTACCTTCTACTAAAATACATACGCAAACGGATTTTGTGATTTATTTCTTTCATTTGTCATAGGTATACTTAAGAAGATTTATGCGTAAATATAATATGCCTACTGTACCTATTTTACTAGTTACATACTACATACTTGATTAGTTGTATAAAAACCCAGTCCACCCAAAAAAACAGCTCTTTTTCGTATCATCGAGTAAAACAATGTAGGTATGTTGTTAGTTGACATCGGCCATTCGATTTCATTCAGAGGTTCCTCTGGCCTCTTGTAACAATAGTATGGATATGTAATTAAGCGTCAATAGGCCGTTATGTACCCGTCATGGCGTGCCACGGTTGAAGGTTTAATTGCTGAAACTATTCTCAGGCAATTCCATCCATTAACTGTCCTGCAATTTGTGATGAGTTCGAAAGTTCAAGTCTTATTGGTAATTGGTGTAACTACATTTACCGCCTCTACTTTTTGGAGGCCTAGCATACCTTTTGACTTTTGTTGTTGATAATGGATGTAGGCTTGTAGAGCATAAATTACATCAATGAAAAGCATGATATGTTTTATGCCATGAATAAATTCTAGCGTGCTTAGTAGTCTAGTCGAAATGTTCAAAATGGTGTTAATTCTTGATAAAGGTCCTAAAAATATGTGCCATAGCTCATTGGATTCGGAATGACGTCTAGAAAAATGTATTCGAAGGATTTTACTGCAGGATAAAAATTGCAAAAGTTATTAACAAATTAAGATGAAAAAAAAAAGGTATTTCGTTTTTTGGCAATATCTCAAAACCTATTAATATTTAAGAAATTTAAAAAAAAGATTCTTAAAGAGGAGAAAATTTCCAAAAAAAAGGTTTACCTCCCGGAACTCTACCTTCATTATTTATAATTTAAATTTAGCGCTGAAAATAGGGCCCCGCGCGGCCGATACAGCATGGCCGCGCTGCCGCTCAACAGAGTCTATGACATAAAATAATTTTTTTATAGAATTAAATATCAATCGAAAAATTTAAAAAAATTATCGTGTCATCAAAACACTTCAAAGAAGAAAGTCCCGTTGGAAAAAAAAATTTTTGTTGATTTTTCAAAAAGTTATACTATTGTTAATTAAGTAATTTTTCGTGGGCTTTAATTTTTACAAAAGACAGTATAAAAGTTAAAATAATTGGCCTATAAATTTTTGGCTTCTTGGTGCTCTTCTTATATATATACTTAACAAGATCACGTTATAAAAAAATCTTAAATTTGTATATTTTGTTTATTATAATTTTTTAAAGTTAACAAAAAATGAAAATCATCAAAAATGTTGTTAAAAAATTTTTTTCAATTTAATGTTAAGTTATGGCTATTTTTGCATTGCATAGAGGCATTGTCTAACGTCGAAAAATATTTTTTTGCGGCATTTGTTAATAAATTGTTTATAAACAAATAGACAAGTTTAATATTTTTAAAAAATTTTTTTTTACCATATTGTTGTCATGGAAAAATAATGATTTATAAAATAAAAATTTTTTCTTAAAAAAATTTTTTAATTCTTTAAAACCGTTTTTTACATATTTGCATTGTTTAAATAATTAGTTAAGAAATTATTTCCCCTTTAAAAATCATAATTACCAATTCTCAATAGACTGACCGAAAATTTTTTTTTTTATAAATAATTTAATTGTTTATTAACTTTACAATTGTTTATAAACAAATTCAGATGACCGTTGTATTTTTTTTCTAAAACTAAGAAAAATTACAAAAACAACCATGTATAACAAAGTGGTAAAATATTTTTTTTTGTATTTTTTACAATCATTTCTAAAACTCCACGATACCAAAGTTAGATCGGTCACACAATTTGTCAAGTAACAAATTACCATAACTCATAAACTATTAGAGATACGATAATCAACATTCAGGTCATTTTTATAGAAGTTTAACTATTTGTTAAAATGAGCTCAAAAAGAAGTTTGTAACTATTGTTAATTAACAATTACATGCTCTTGTTTAAAAAAATTTAAGATTATCTTCAGATTAAAGCCAATATAAAAAAAATATAATATGTAGAATGTAAAATCGTGGCAAACTATAAATAATTTATGCAAAAAGTAAGTTATTTCATATCTAATAGAACACTAGTTTGACAAAATAATAATGAAAATATGTTTATAGTTAAAACTATAAGAGATATTGATTTAATGAAAAGATCATGATGTAGATATTTTATCGATAAACAAAATTGTCTTAAAGGTCCATAAGCGTATTTACGTTATTTAACAAGTTATAAGTCATAAAAGAGGCAAAAATGTCAAAAAATCTTAAATTTTTTTAAACAATAGCATGTAATTGTTAATTAACAATAGTTACAAACTTTGTTTTGAGCTCATTTTAACAAATAGTTAAACTTCTATAAAAATGACCTGAATGTTGATTATCGTATCTCTAATAGTTTATGAGTTATGGTAATTTGTTACTTGACAAATTGTGTGACCGATCTAACTTTGGTATCGTGGAGTTTTAGAAATGATTGTAAAAAATACAAAAAAAATTATTTTACCACTTTGTTATACATGGTTGTTTTTGTAATTTTTCTTAGTTTTAGAAAAAAAATACAACGGTCATCTGAATTTGTTTATAAACAATTGTAAAGTTAATAAACAATTAAATTATTTATAAAAAAAAAAATTTTCGGTCAGTCTATTGAGAATTGGTAATTATGATTTTTAAAGAGGAAATAATTTCTTAACTAATTATTTAAACAATGCAAATATGTAAAAAACGGTTTTAAAGAATTAAAAAATTTTTTTAAGAAAAAATTTTTATTTTATAAATCATTATTTTTCCATGACAACAATATGGTAAAAAAAAAATTTTTAAAAATATTAAACTTGTCTATTTGTTTATAAACAATTTATTAACAAATGCCGCAAAAAAATATTTTTCGACGTTAGACAATGCCTCTATGCAATGCAAAAATAGCCATAACTTAACATTAAATTGAAAAAAATTTTTAACAACATTTTTGATGATTTTCATTTTTTGTTAACTTTAAAAAATTATAATAAACAAAATATACAAATTTAAGATTTTTTTATAACGTAGTCTTGTTAAGTATATATACAAGAAGAGCTCCAAGAAGCCAAAAATTTATAGGCCAATTATTTTAACTTTTATACTGTCTTTTGTAAAAATTAAAGCCCACGAAAAATTACTTAATTAACAATAGTATAACTTTTTGAAAAATCAACAAAAAAAATTTTTTCCAACGGGACTTTCTTCTTTGAAGTGTTCTGATGACACGATAATTTTTTTAAATTTTTCGATTGATATTTAATTCTATAAAAAAATTATTTTATGTCATAGACTCTGTTGAGCGGCAGCGCGGCCATGCTGTATCGGCCGCGCGGGGCCCTATTTTCAGCGCTAAATTTAAATTATAAATAATGGAGGTAGAGTTCCGGGAGGTAAACCTTTTTTTGGAAATTTTCTCCTCTTTAAGAATCTTTTTTTTAAATTTCTTAAATATTAATAGTTTTTGAGATATTGCCAAAAAACGAAATACCTTTTTTTTTCATCTTAATTTGTTAATAACTTTTGCAATTTTTATCCTGCAGTAAAATACTTCGAATACATTTTTCTAGACGTCATTCCGAATCCAATGAGCTATCGCACATATTTTTAGGACCTTTATCAAGAATTAACACCATTTTGAACATTTCGACTAGACTATAGGTAGCGAGGTTGCATATTATTTTATTCCACCGTTCTGATATTCTTAAAAAAATGTATACGTTTTTTTAAATTTGACTAGGTATAACGTATAACTTATTAGTTAGGTATAGTACGAATTTTTTGAGGTGTCCCGATCTCGTTAACAGCCCACATTTCGAACAAAGCCATTGTATTCTATTACGTCCTCAAGTGAATAATCCTCAGTTTAAAATGAACGTAAATATAAGATAAAATAGCTCATTGAAATAACGACTTTATTATTTACAGTAGAGTTCATTTTTATTGAAACTTTGTTTGTTTGTTTTGATTGTTTTGGCTGCATGTCTACGACGCATTCAATGTGGCATGTCCATGCCAACAAAGTTTCATTGAAAATTGACTCTCTACTGTAAATAAAAAAAAACGTTATTTCAAAGAGCTATTTTATCTTATATTTCTGTTCATTTTAAATTGAGGATTGTGCACTTAGGCCATAATAGAATACAATGGTTTTGTTCGAAATGTGGGCTGCTAACGAGATCGGGACACCTCAAAAAATTCGTACTATAGTAGCTGTTACCCGCAACGCGAAGAATTCGTTTATCGCTATCCCGCGGGAACTGCGCCATTATCCAATTATCCTATGTGTTAATCCAGATTATAAGCTATCTGTGTGCCAAATTTCATCAGAATCTGTCAAACCGTTTTAGTGTGAATGGGGTTAAAACTTCCATCCATCCAATACTATGGATTCCATAATATGATCATAGAAGGTTCGATAGCGCGATGTAGACCATAGCGGTTTCTCTAATTAACGACCAGATGGCAATGGACGTCGTTACAAATTTTATGTGGGCATTTCTATTGTTCGTTGTATATACTAAAATTAAGAAATGGTTAACAAGGAGTTAAAATGTGATTTGGTTAGGCACTTTTTCAAGCCTTTACAATAAAAAAAAACAACAAATCGGACAAGTTTAACAATGTTTAACAAGAAGTGAAGAAATGACCGATTTGTTACGTTTTTTTTTTATTGTAAAGACTTGAAAAAGTGCGTAACGAAACGGACAAATTTTAACTCCCTCTTAACAATTTCTTAATTTTGGTACAACGAAAAATAGAAATGCCCATTTAGTCAATATACTGTTAGTAATCTTAGATGATAACTATAGATAGGTAGGTAAAGTTAAGTTAAAATAGTTTACAAGGAACAAGCTTATTGAGTAGCAGTTCACCTTTTAAATACGAACTAAAGTGCATAATCCGCTACACTGCCTGGCGATGCATCATAATGAAGTCATCGTTTCAAAAGCTCGTACCTTATTCCAAAAAACGACGTGACTCATTCAGAAACCAGTCTAACTTTATTGAACATAATAATGCAAATGCTGAGATTTCGCCATCTTCCAAAAACATGACTAAACATTTGGTAGGGGTGTAAATTTTAGAAGGAAAGTGTTTTACCTAAAAACTGGAAGACATCCCTTCATGGGATAAGTTCGCCTTTGAACTTCCGTTTCTCTTTTTAACTGGACGTAGTTTAGCGAAATTTCATGTTTTTACGTACAATAAAGAATTTTACATAGGTACATACATAATTTCAAGATGCGCCTCTAGTAAAAAAAAAAACACTTAATTTTATCCTTGAAATGTAGATTAAATTGCATTATTTTTTAAATTTACATATAAAATATACATATTTACAGATCACATTTCTTAAAAGAGAATAAACTTAAATTAATTTTATCTAAACCTTGGCAGCATTCCCTCGTTGAATATGGCGATGGCGATTCGTTGAGTGAGGAAGCTCGATAGCTGCCAGCCCTTTGGTCTCCAGTAGTGTCGACCAATTTTCAATGAACTGGAAAATGGTGAATACCGCTTTAGCCTAGTTGGTAGTGACCCTGTCTACGAAGCGAGAGGTCCTGGGTTCGAATCCCGGTAAGGGCATTCATTTGTGTGATGAGCACGAATATTTGTTCCTGAGTCATGGATGTTTTCTATGTATTTAAGTATTTATTTATCTATATAAGTATGTTTATCGTCGTCTAGTACCCATAGTACAAGCTTTGCTTAGTTTGGGACTAGGTCGATTTGTGTAAGATTGTCCCCTAATATTTATTTATTTTATTTTATTTTTAATTTTATTTTAAGTTTAGTTAGTCGATTGAGTTGGCAAAGAAGTGACGTCATAAATAGCTATTGCCATACAAAATCTACGAGAGAATCGTGTTGACAGTTCATAAAAAGCACGTCAGTTGACTGGTAGTGTCATCCCTATAAAAACTTAGACAACCGTTAACATATTGATTAGAATATTATTATGTATAATGAGAGGGTTTAGGTTGTAGTTCCCAAGCGAGCCCAGTGCGGATTAGGAACTTCAAGCACACCTTTTTATTGCTTCGCATCTTTCACCGTAAAGCTCGTGGTTCATAATTTCGCGCATGAATTCTGAAAAACTCAGTAATATATAAGTACCTATATATCTATGTTATGTCTGGCTTGTCTAATACTGTGTAACACACGTGCGCCGCATGCGACGGAAGGGCCGTCGATTTGAACATTCCGTGCCAAGGCTACGTAATGCACGATCATCAAACTTTGACGTACGCAGATATATGGAAAAGCAAACAAGAACATTTTCTATTTGCAATTGTTATGACTAAAGAATACCTACGCGCGGCTGTTTGTTCTTATGCCAATTTTTCAGGCATTTTCAGACTATCGAGGTCTATCGTGTTTTCGTAAGGTACATTCAATTTTATCACCATTGTCACTGTCAATAAGGTAAACGTACCAATGCTCGACACCTTAACGCCCAGTAGATGACACCCACCTGTCATCTCTCTTACTATGACATAAGATTGAAGGTGCCATGTATTGGGCCAGTATCAAGCACAGGGACGTTTACCTTAAATACCTCCGTCTCCGCATTCGCTTTTGGGTGAATCAACTTTTTTTGTGTTGTTTACTCAGTCCCCGGTTGTCCAAGTGACAACTTCATACTGTTTCATAGAAAAATGCTAAGGTTGTCCAGGAGACATTTATGTAACCATAGCAAATAGGTGGCAAGAAAAAGTTGATTGACCCTTTTTCATATTTTTGACGGGGTTGTGCTAGAAGTTTCATTCATTACATTATGACATTACTTGTAATGCCACACTAAACTAAGTAAAACCGCTTTAATTTTATTAACAAACCTTTAAAAAATCGCCTTGATGATGAAAAAGCTTAAAACTGATGCTTGCCTAAAGCTGCGTACGGACTGCGCGCACTGTACGCATACCCGGGTACGCGTTTCCTGGAACGCCATGTCCGTACGCCATGTACGCGTAAGTACAGTGTACGCGTACCCGGGGCCGGGTATGCGTACAGTGCGCGCAGTCCGTACGCAGCCTTAAACTCCGCTTCCGCGGACCCCAAGCTATGTACGGTCAAGTGTAAAAGTATGTATTAATTTAATCCTCTCATAATTATGTACCAATACTTCAGTTCGACGACAAAAGAGCTATGGGATATATTTATGAGTAAGTTGTATGTACCCATATTTTCACACTTGACTGAACTTGGGCTGGGCAGTGGGCATCCACCTCCACCTCCGCAAAAATTACCTTTGTCAGAACTCTAGCATAAAGGTATGAAAAATATATTTTTTTCCTTAAAATATTCTTCGTGTTGTCTTTCCCTTAAAGTTCACTTGTCAGAAATGTACCTTTATAAATAAACCAAAACCACAACCATTGTCAATGGTGAAGGCCAGAGCGTACATCTGGAATACTAATACGGCTTGAATAGAAGGATTGATCGCTCTCGATAGTAACACAAATACCATCAGGCATTGACCTTAAATGGATTTATTTACGTTAAGCTGCCACTTACTTCACCAGTGCGCGGTATTTAGATATTAAATTTGGGCTATATACAGCGTAAGAAACAAAAGTTGTCTCCCTTGTGGTCATAAAATTAGCGCTCGATCCCTAAAAATTGCAAAATACTAGTTTGCCGACTTACGCTATTTTCTAAAATACAAAATTCCCATAATACCAGACTTTCCTGTCACCATGCTTAAACTCTACATCGGATTGCCAAAAAAGCTTATTTTTAATACACTATGTTCCATTCAAAACCGAACTCCCATAATACCAGATAGTGAAATCACCAGGCTCGTAAAACACGAGGCCAGGAGCCTCCCCACGACGACAACGACCTGCCTGACCTGACTGCCTGCCTGCTCGTCTCTGTTCGGGGAAACAGAGGGTACGTGGGGCTCTCCATCCAGGGGCCTACCCACTAAAAACCGCACGGATTCCCTCGTTGACATAGTGAACGCCACGGGAGCATGAAGAGACACCGCGATGTCCACAGGCCGCCCCGGGATGGGGCTCTTATATGACGACACCGTGCAATGCGGGCTCGGCTTTAAACAGACTGTTCCTGCGCCATCCGCGTCCAACGCGTTCCCGTAACCTTTGCCAGGTCGTCACTCCATCTTGTACGTACACCGCGTGTTCAGGTCCGTGGACGCCATTCGAGAACTTTTTGGCCTCATCGGGCATCACTTCTAGGAGTGACGTGCTCTAACAACTGCCGCTTGAGAATACCTTGCCTCTTGAAATATTCCTTAATTGCTTTAACTTTCGATAACATTTCGCTCGGTATTTTCTATATCAAAGTAAAATTCTATTACTTCGAGTTAAGACTTAATCCAGGGTTAAGGATTTTTCAACACTGAACCGCGCAAGTAGCCCTTTATACGGAAAATGGATAGGAAACCGACCTTACCTATCAAACTCTAGAGTTTGATGCAGATTTGCGTATTAGGGTATGAAAATAATGGAGGAAAATGAAAAGGATAAACGGTAATGAAATTACGTATCGTGTGGTTATTAATTTTAATCTAGCTAAATAAATCGATATAAAAGAACACATACTTAAATATCAATTAATCAGTCAGTTTATACCTTCACATACTCGAGGTTACAGTTTCAATATCTTACACTAATACGCACCAACCAACGCAAGAAAATCACAAACTAAACGATAATATACTACATAAACCGAGGCACAGAATGATTGATAAGAGGAATAGAAATCGCACACGAGCTAAAATCATTATTTATCTAATTTAGCAACGCTTTTCAACAAAGCGCTGATCGAGTTAATTGCTCGAAAACACGGGTATTGCAAAGAACTATTTACATTATCACTGGCGAGTAGGTACCGGTAACCCTATGAAAACACAAAAAACGTGTGCGGATTAATAGCAGGAGAGACCAGAAAATCAGGACATCTATTCGGGAAGGACATATAAGTTGCCATTTCTATTCCTTTTATATGTTCTGCGATAAAAGATATTGAGGGAGCAACCATGCCTGAATTTCAACCAACGCGTTTGTCCCATTATTTATATTTTTTATTTCTACGGCTGGTCCCAAAAAGTATTTCACACTTTGTAACACAGAAAGCAAACCGGACAGGTGAAACACAGTCAAATATAAGGGCGCATTCAAATTTGCGACAAAGTGCAGCGCGGAGGTAGCCGTCTGCAGCGCTGCGGCCGCGCTGCTTTATACTAAATCCATATAAATAAAAAACGCGCAATTGCAGCGCGCGGCACATACTGCCGCAAATTTGAATGCGCCCTAAAAACAGCGTTGCCGCGGTATCTTAGCATAATTTTGTCGTGAATTTGCGATTATTTAGTTTTCAAATTCTTAACTAAAATTTAACATATTTGACAGAGATAAAACATGTCAACATTGAATTAAGTAATAAGTTAAATGGAGAATATTTATTTAAGGTCCTAATTGACACTTGATTACATTGGATAATTTTCTGTTTCAGAAGATGTAGACATGCAAATAATTACCTAAAATCAAGTAGCTAATTCGGTTTAATTTGAGTTAGTTACATAGCTACCTATCACGTGTAATCCAGTCTTTACTCTTCGCACAAAACTGTAGGTATTTAACTAGGTATAGTCGGGGTTAGAAAAGGTTCGTCACTTTTCGACCTTAACTCTTTTACTTAGAGTCGAAAAGTGACGAACCTTTTCTTACCCCGACTATACCATAGTTTCCGTAAAGCGTATAAATTGATTTTATCAGAATAAAATGTATCACTAAAGAATACATCCACCCGATTCACAACACAAATGCGCCAAATGATTACAATAATTTATTTTAGAATAAAATTTTATATTATGGCACATAGAAAATGTAAGTAACCATAGAAAATAACAATTAAATTACTTTAAGGTACTTCGAAAGATTGTGGAATGTAGTCACGCGGAATGATAAATATGTTTTTACTAGGTAATATTCTATTAGTCATTGATATTTATGTACTAACTAATAAATACATTGAGAAATTCATAAAATACTCAACGTAAATGTTAAGCATTCCTTAGAATTCGTAATTGAAATATCTAGCAATTAGTACTTTCGATATAAAGTATTTGGTCGCTGTATGCAGTACAAACTATTACCTTAACTTAGTAAGTTACTTAGCTTAGTATTTATATAAATTATCATTTAAAAATGCTTCAAAAGTACCTACAATTATTCTTGTTCGTCAGTTATACGTTAACAGCCATTTCTTTCTATTTAAAATAAACGTTATTGATTCAACTAACTTAAAATTTAAGATGCTTTATGTATGTCCTAGCATACTTCATAAAGAACAAATCAATTATAAGAATAAATGCCTATATACTATGTGGAGTACAAATTTTTAAACGAAAAAAGGACTCTACATTATGTTGGTATAATTTTCAAAATTATAAAACTGGGTATCCGGAAAAGTCGAAACTTACGAGGTTAACGGTCACTGAGAAGTAATACTGCGTACTCAAAATTTATATTCTTAAATTTTTGTCTTAACAACTTATTCCATTTTTAAGTACTTAATTAAGAACGGCGCCCCTAAAGAAGACACTTTCAATTATTCCATAAAACAAACAAAAGACAAAGTTACCACAAAGTTAGTACGAGAAAGTTGTATTTGTGTTAGGGAACAGTATGCTTAGTATAAGTTTTCCTTCACTTCAATACTTCTCGATCGCATTTACGTAAAAATTTCAATTCTATGGAAACATGGAAGCGCGCGCGCGGAGACGCTGTCCATGTTTCCCTAGTAATTGAACTTTTTACGTAAACGCGATCGAGAAGTATTTTGGTGAGGTAAAACATATACTAAGAGTACTGTACGCTTAGTATAAGTTTTCCTTCACTTCAATACTTCTCGATCGCGTTTACGTAAAAATTTCAATTCTATGGAAACATGGACGCGCGCGCGCGGAGGCGCTGTCCATGTTTCCCTAGTAATTGATTTTTTTACGTAAACGCGATCGAGAAGTATTTAGGTGAAGTTAAACTTATACTAAGCATACTGTACGCTTAGTATAAGTTTTACTTCACCAAAATACTTCTCGATCGCGTTTACGTAAAAATTTCAATTCTATGGAAACATGGACGCGCGCGCGCGGAGACGCTGTCCATGTTTCCATAGAATTGAAATTTTTACGTAAACGCGATCGAGAAGTATTTTGGTGAAGTAAAACTTATACTAAGCGTACAGTATGCTTAGTATAAGTTTTACTTCATCAAAATACTTCTCGATCGCGTTTACGTAAAAAAATCAATTACTAAGGAAACATGGACAGCGTCTCCGCGCGCGCGCTTCCATGTTTCCATAGAATTGAAATTTTTACGTAAACGCGGTCGAGAAGTATTGAAGTGAAGGAAAACTTATACTAAGCATACTGTACGCTTAGTATAAGTTTTACTTCACCAAAATACTTCTCGATCGCGTTTACGTAAAAAATTCAATTCTATGGATACATGGACGCGCGCGCGCGGAGGCGCTGTTCATGTTTCCAAAGTAATTGATTTTTTTACGTAAACGCGATCGAGAAGTATTTGGTGAAGTAAAACTTATACTAAGCATACATAACCTAAGTACAATCACTGTACGATGCGAACGCGTTTATTAAGGGAGCCCGTCGTTAGGGGCGCTGTCAATTTTTCTACTAATTCCGCAACATGTGATAGTTTGACATGTAAATTACATTTAAGATAAAGTCATAATTATACTTGAACATACAGCTAAGTTCTTACTCGAGATTAGATAAGCCGATATTTCTTTGCATTGTTACGTAAAATTCGCTGAAAAATAATCACAGATATTATTTTACCTCCACAGACGTTGCCTAGCCTATTTAGATGACAGGGCATTTAATTATAGTGGTACAGAAGACGAGCGAAGTACGCGCAAATGTGAAATATACATACATGCAGAGGAAATAGTTTGCATTTAGCTGCTACTCTAGAGTAGTCAGTGGTAGTCAGCGTTATAAATAGCTCTCTTTCGTACATTGTCGCTCTACAGCCAATTACAATATCCTACTTGACTGAAAACTATACTTATGTACCTAAATTGATTTATTCAGGCTTTCAGGGTGGAGGTTTATATGAATGAACTGTAACCATTCAAACATATTTAAAATTAGAAAATTCAATGAGTTAAATATAAAAACATTTGCAAAGACCATCGTACAATCAAGGAATTGAATTCCCTGCCCATTTCGTAAAAATATCGTTAAACATTCGCAATGCATTAAGGTCAAAATGTCAAATGCAACACGTCAAAGCAACATCGTAGCTAGCTCTTATGGTGACAGTTTGCTGTACGATATTCAAGTTTAGATGTGTTTGAAATTAAATTCCTTGACTTTACATGTAAGGATTTGCCACACAATGTTGTTCATACATAATGCGGGCTGCGTTCAATTTAACCTGACCGCGACCGCGGAACGCAGCCAGTGTGGCAAATCCTGTAGTCTCTACAGACAAGTTGAAGTTCCAAAATAAATTACCTAAAGCCCGTATGGGTGGAGGACAAAAAGTTATTGGACATCTTAAGGACAACGGTGGTTAAAATTTTTATGAACCGTTTTCGTTGTGACATGAAAATTAGCGGGTAGGTATGTAAGAAAAAAAACTTGTCGGCTTTATTCATTCGGTCTTACATACTTCGGTATTATAATACATACCCAAATGAACCACACCTTTCTTTAGACACATTATACTTATAGAATTATTGGATTCTATAGGTTTTACAACAAAACTTTTCCAGTCAGTCGTTTTAAATGGCTAACTACGATGCCTAACTTGATGATCTCTACCCGTATCAGTTTTGTACTCTACTGCGAGCAAGAAGGGCCTTTATTAAGTATTTTACCCACACTGTAGCACTGCAAAAAAGTACAAAAGTGCGTATCTACTAACGCTGACGGTACCTATACATATAACTAGTACGGTCGAGTTGCACCTTTGGCCTCATCTGTACTTTCCATTAGGCGACACAGGGGTCAATCGCTTGTTAATTTATTGTAAAAGTGTCCAATAGATCTCCTGGTCTAAAAATGTTTTTTTAAAGACGCTGAGCGCTGGCTGAGGTCGCCACACTTATACGTGTACTCATACCTACTACATTAATAGGACAGTATCAACGAGTGTTGCCTGTAATAGAAACAATCAATTCTTTGAAGTAAGTAGGTACGCAGTCATAATCAAAATATCTCATTTATTTCATTAGGCGTTTTGTATTTCATGCTGTACCTACACATTAATGGTGTAGCATACACACAAATAAATACAATCGCGTCTCCTTTCTAGCGAAGGGATAAGCAAAAAATATTTGTTTCCATTCACCACGATCCTGACATAAAATATTTCGCTCCCATAACACTCATTTCATTAGTCTTTTCATACATGCTCGCCGGTTTCGGGTACTCTTGACCTGACCCCTCTTCAAGACATCCCCAATGGTGTGGTACATTTTTTAGAAAGTAACATAAATAAAATTTAATAACTATAATTTCGACGACCAAATATGCTAGTTGTTAGGGAACCTGACTACGAGGTCCCAGGTTCGAATTCCGCGTCGGGTCAGATATAATTGTATGAAAAATATGAATGCTCTCGAGTCTTGGGTGTCTAATACGAATTTAAGTATATATAAAAGTATGTTTATCCGTTACCTAGTAGCCATAACCCAAGCTTTGCTTACTTTGGGACTAAATCAATTGGTGTGAATTGCCCCGTGGTATTTATGTATTTTTGTTCCTGTTACAGAGAACACCCGGTATCACATAGTTAGTGAAATACTAAAAACATTTTTAACGACGATATCTATGCTATCGCAGTTGCTAACCGATGCCAATAAACAAGAGCATGCGAAGTGAGTTGTGAGACTAAAATTGGTACCACCACGTTATCGTACCACAAAGCCAATAATTATGACTATTATAGACCTTTTATCGAATATAAGAGCACGGTGCAAAGTTTTACAAAGATATAAACAAATGCGCCATGAACTTTTTTAATGAATCTGCTAATGTTGATGTTGTAGATTTTCTCCTTTGAATGGTAATTCTTCAAATGTTCAGTAGGACGCAAAGTATATTTATAAGTTGCTTTAAACTTGACGTACTTTTGGCCCCACTAAACCAAGCTTAACACTAAATCGAGATCTTTTTTCAGCAAGTGGCTAGTTTAAGAATACCGACGTTTTAATTGTGTAGTATCCTGAGTAAAAAACATTATTATAAAGAGTATTTCAGTTGGATTATCAAAAAATATTGAACACGTACCTATTTTTATTTAGTTAGTCAACGTGTTTTCGTTGACGTTACGTCTAATTAAAACTGTAGCAAGGCGTAACGTCCCACTCCCACGAAATTTTAATATATTCTTATTTCTTTTTAACTAACACAATACATATTGTGCACAATTGTGGCTACAATATTTGTTTGATAATTTAACTGACGAAAAAATTATACTTTTTTAGGAATCTTTAGTAGGCATATATGATATATGAGTAAACTGACAACTATAGAAGTGAACTGAACAGCGTTCAAAAGTAGATATTTTAATGCTATGGCAACTTTATTCCGAACGATAATCCGAAATATTTTTACATTCGTAGCCGTAAAATAGTAATATAATAACTAATAAGTATTATTCAAATATCTGCATGCAACTATATTACGATAAGAGCATTCATATCCATAACATATCTCTGTTAATACGAATACTTGCAACTCCTTCAATTACGGTTTGTGTCACACAGTTCAACCTCGTTGACGATAATTGCCAATTGAGTCTATTTTTATGTATGTCGATGACATATCTTTGTATTCGTAAAAGATTTTAGTAATAAATACTTGTTTTTCGTCGTGTAGGTAGGTACATATATCTATTGTTAAGCTGAATGAGTGTAACTTTGAATTGAAATATGATTTGTATGAATCATTTATTTCTTCACATTTAATAGGTGTCCTAAGACAAAATCCTTCAAAGATTTAATGATATACATATTTAAGTTGTATTAAGTTTTATCGATGAAACTCATAAGATTCTACATAATACCAAGATAATACCTACGCATTATAGTACTGTTCAACATTAAGGCACATTATTCACCATTTCAATTATCTATTAACATAAATACTGAGTTGTTAATTTTCCAAATATTAAAAGCAAATATACCTAATATACTACTTACTTAATATTTATAATTGTAGAATCGCCATCTTTAGAATATGGAATTAAATTTGCTTTGTATGTGAACGTAACTTTATTGAGATGATGCACACACTGATAAATATTCGAATATTCATAAAATTAAATTAATCAGGTATGTATATTTTACAAAACTAATGTTAATTTACATATCTAATGCCTGCAGTCATTTTTCAATAAAAATACCAGAACACTTTTATAAAACTACCTACCTACTTTGTAATACAAAAACAATCTGACACTGCACGGAATTAGGAATGAAGATTTAATACTTACCAAAATGTCTACACAATGTTATATAGTTCATAAATGCATGCATCATTGCCTAAATAGCTAAATACTCATGCCGCCCCGGGACACATCGGGCTATCCCCGGTTGTCCGCAGCCCTTCGCACTGCGGACAAGTGGAACAAATCCCAGTAGTCCGCACTTACCACGTTCCAAGTAGTCCGCACTGATCAGATTCGCGGCAGTCCGCACTGACCACAAATCAAGTATTCCGCACTGACCACAAACCAAGTAGTCCGCACTGACCACAAACCAAGTAGTCCGTACTGACCACAAACCTAGTAGTCCGCACTGACCACAAACCAAGTAGTCCGCACTGACCACAAACCAAGTAGTCCGCACTGACCACAAACCAAGTAGTCCGCACTGACCACAAACCAAGTAGTCCGCACTGACCACAAACCAAGTAGTCCGCACTGACCACAAACCAAGTAGTCCGCACTGACCACAAACCAAGTAGTCCGCACTGACCACAAACCAAGTAGTCCGCACTGACCACAAACCAAGTAGTCCGCACTGACCACAAACCAAGTAGTCCGCACTGACCAAATTCCTAGTAGTCCGCACTGACCATATTCCCATTACTCAGCACTGACCACATGTCCAGTAGTCTACACTGACCACGATCACAGAATATATAATAGTACTGACGTACAGAATGGAAACGGTCCGCCCCGCACCGATTCGAATTACCCCACCCCTCAAGGCGCAGATAGCCGGAAACCGCCAGAAACCAGAAGAGTGCGCGCGCGATGTATGTAGGCGTACGCGTGTACAGACGTCGTCGTGCTTATGTAGATTCAAGAACGCGTATTTGTACGTCGTGTCCGCCGCGTGCCACGATCCATTTAGTCTGCACTGACCACATTCCCAATAGTACGCACTGACCAGATTCCCAGTATTTCGCATCTATGGCAATAAGTGCGGACTAGAAGGGTTTTTTTGGCCCGCTGTCTGCAAATCTGCAGTCCGTTTAAAAGAAAGGGTATGGACGAAAGGTGTGCGGAAGGGGTGCGGATAACTGGGAATAACCCGACACTTCCTGGGGCTAAGTTGGAAAACCTTTTTAGATTAAACTTTTTCTTCACACGTCACCACTTGCCCCTTCGCTCGTTTCACAGCCTGGTCCGCGACCGAACTAAAAAATTGCTACGCGCCTTAAATACGATACTTATTGGTTCAAAAGTAAAATACTTTATGGCTTTTTATTCATCATCTAAAGATAAAAAAAGATGGAAAATGATATTATAACTCAATGGACTTGTACAATCAAGGTCACCAAAATATATTTGCATAACTGCAAGAGTTTCAGAAGACATTATGGTATCTACCTACCTATACTGCACCCTTATGGCTTTCATTGTTAGATCTGTGTGCCGACATAATTTTATTTGACAGTCTGATACATACATGACGTACGTAAATATACATAAGTACCTATTGGTGACCTCCCATGCATTTTAATTAAGATTCAATAACTATTCGTTTGTTACTTCATGGGATGCTTTTCTTATCAGGATACGAGATCACGCTCCCAGCGTAACTTAGTATATTTAATATCTTTTTGCATTTTAAAATGCGAGAGACGAAAGTCACGCATGCAAATCAAAGACTCTACTGATCATAGATACTGATCTAAAATAATAAACAAGGGTCAATTAAAAATGTGGAATGCTCCACGATTTTGTATAAATAGGTACATCCTTTCGCAAAATCACACCACGACAACACGCTAAATCATGAGACGTTTCACATTTGTGGGCATACCTCTACTAATACGTAAATAACCCGTGTTTGTGTTTCTTATTTTAGTAAAAAATTATGTCTGTGTGTCACTGTAGAATTAATTCTTTCAGTATCTACTTAAAATAAAATATCCAATTACTATATCTGATAAGCCTACCCAGGAATAACATGAATGTATTATTAAAAATATAGATATAAATACCATGGCAGGTATTTTATTTATACTTACATAAATAGTTGAACACGCTTTTACGCCTCTTGAGAATAGAGTGAAAAATAATTAATTTTAGTGGTATAATAGTGAATATTAGTTAAAAAGTACTTAATACATAAAATATACAGGATCTGAAAAATTAACGATTAGTCTATGAAGAACCAAAAAAAACGACCGCGGTTTTGGGGTTAAAACGGACTGTCTACGTTTTTATTGCACGTGATTTTGAGGTTACCTACAAAATTACGATAATCACCTACTCAAATGCATACATACAGTGATATTTTATTAATTATTACTTGTACGAGTTTGCCATAGCGCATTACACCGTCATAGGGGAGGGCAGGGATAGCAGCTGCCTCCCTCCTTGAGATTAAAAAAAGTTTCATGTGCTTTTGACTCCGTATATCAACTACCTATTCCCCTCCTCATTTATCGGCTGACGACGCTTTTAGAGCATTAGTTTATTTATCCCGTTTAAACAGTTATATTCCTCAAAGGAATATAATGTTCAGACCATTGCTCATACTGTAGTTGCACTGAACTAATGGTATTGCAGTTAAAAGTACGTTTCATCTAAACAACAGATTTCAACAGCTAAAAAACAGTCAACCCTCAGAATACAGGTCCAAGCGTGATCGCTATGTAACGCAAGCGAAATTCTCCCACACATGTATTGTTAAACGTGGCTGAATTTCGCAATTACGCGTATAGGCGTCAGAAGCACATAACCATAGGTTTACCATTGTAATTATAATAGAGTATGTTTGTTCACGAGTATTTTTCTTCTAGTGAAGCGGAGAGGGAACCGTCGCTTCTTCTTAGCACCGAGTTGAAGGAGGAGGTTTCTTGCCTCGGTGAGCGTAGCGGGTTCGGTGCCGTCGTCCATGCCGGAGATGAAGCCGCTTTCTGGTCGCGACAGGGCTGGCGTGGTCGGCAGCAGGGAAAACCAACGGTCTATCTTTGCACTCGAGGACAACTGTTGCATTAAACAAGCATGAGAGAGTTTGCCCGAAAAAAAAACCGTCGTGACGTAACATGACGTACGTAGTTGGGACATAAAATATAACCGAAATTATATCTTAGCATGGCTTACCTTCAACTATTCAAGTATGTTTATAACAAGGTATAGCAATACGGTTTTCTTGCATCATTTTACTCAATTACATGATAATATTGTGTATGTATATGAATAAATATTGTATCTGAAAGAGTATTAAGGATAAGTGGAGACCTAATATATCCCAAGTAAAACAAGACTTAATTGGTGTACTGTTTATTTCCAAATTGGCATCCAAAAATTCAAGTGTTTTTGAATTTGTATAAATTTACGAAGATACAATATTTCAATTAAACTATTCATATCAAAAGGAACACACTTACACCGTTTTAAGAGTAGACAATAACTATTATTAACTTCATATGTACTGTTCTATTTTTAACATGATTTCGCTAATTAATTTGCGCAAAATTTCTTACTGAACAATTAGTATACACAAAATGAGATGTCTCTAAACAATTATTAATGTACCGTATGACTAAACTCTGATACAACTTATTAACCATATTGGTACAGAATAATTATGTTAATTAGGTAACGAATAGACGGAATATAATTATGCTTTTATTTTATTATGATATGAGTGGTATATGTTTTATTGGTGGTGGTGATATATTTTATTTTATTTTAGGATGAAGAATCTCATTTCATGTCTTTTGTGTTCTACCAGCCAAACAGTTTAACTGAAAGTCGTCGATATTTTCTTAGGTAAACGAAAATTATAAGGCTAATTTTGACGCGAACATAAAGCTAATGGGTCATACACATTTTTTTAGTCCCTATCCTGTGGACATGGCAAAAGTCAATGGTCTATAGCCAATATTTTTCTATCAAGTCTACATCGGCTTGTGGGACGCCTGGCCAACTTTCGGCCCATTGAAGTAAATCTTAAGTTTGCTGACTCAGAGTCGCTAATTTTAGTTCCACAGGAGAGACCACTTTTGTTTCTTACGTTGTGTATGTCTTAAATGTCTCTTGAAATAATATCCGCGAGTGAAAGGAATTAAAGTTTTACGTTCGGATAAACTTTGGTGAAATTTAGTGATTCAGTACTTCATTAGATTCAAATAAGTTAATATACGTTTACGTAGTAGCATAATAAATTGATATTGTTTCTAATATTAGGCAAGCATCTTGTTTAACTTAAAAAAAATCAATCATTTTGTAGTGTTCATATTTGCAGACGTTTCAAAGCTTCACCAACAATTATTTCGCCATTGTTCTTTTTAAGTCTAACAATAAACTGTGCAACTTCAAAAGTAACACTTAAAATGTATCTCATAAATAGGTAGTTCATCATTGAAAATACAACAAACGTCGATTTACCTACTTATCGCGCCCACAAGCACATTCACCATCTCTTTTTACCGCCACCTTAAGGTGGAAGCGCACGCTCTAGGCGCGAAATTCAAACTTTTTACAGTTTTTAATTTACTGTGGGTAAACAGTGTAACTGTTTAACTTCATATGGTATTTGCGCTTGTAAAACAGTGTTCTTTATATTATTGTGTAAAGCTTTTTAAGAATAAAACTATTAGCTTGAAATAAAAGTTGTCAAAACGTTGAAAGTCCGAATTTCTATTCTATGTTTACACCGTTTACCCAAAATAAATTAAAACCTGTAAAAATTATGAATTTCGCGCCTAGAGCGTGCCGTTCCACCTTAAACCGTGTAACTGGCCTTAAGCGGGGTTTACACGGGTGACTAAAGCCGCACGATTTTTGCCGCGCGGCTAAAATCGACCGTCTAAATGGCAAATTTTCCGTCCGAATTGCCATTTAGACGGTCGATTTTTGCCGCGCGGCAAAAATCGTGCGGCTTTAGTCACCCGTGTAAACCCCGCTTTATACCTACTACGAAATTCGATTTTTGAACTTCGTATTGTGCCATTCCGTTCACGCAGTAGTATAAGACAAAAGAGTGAAAGGGACGACTCGATACGAATTTCGAATTACGTAGTAGACCCCCAGAAAGAAGGGGCAGTGAAAACAATTGTGATTCCGAGTGCGTTAGACAATAAGAGCTCTGGTCTAATCATCGCTTTCGACTGCTATTTATTAGCCAACATTTAGCTTTAATTTTACTGATCATTCATATATATCTTACTGAGTATTTATAACTAGACAATCAACAACAGACAATTAAATATTAACTATAATCACGCATGAGGCCGTTTCCATTCAGTCCTTCGAACACTTGATACCTTTTGTTCTGAAAGTGTAAATCCATCAGCAAAGTCCAATCGAAGTAAAGTTCAGTATACACATCGATTACTTTAATACAATCAATTAATCCTAACAACGGTGTCAGTGTTCCCTTCTACTACTCGACTGCCTACATTAATTCGGAAATTAATAAATAAATACAGGATCAAGAGAAAGGGTAAATTTTCATAAGATAAGCAGTTTGTGTTTCATTTCCTTTAAGCCGTTAGGTACGATCGGATTTCTTTGGCTCGTTGGAATATTTTCTCATTTCTCAGTTTCCGTAAGTGTTGACTAACATAATTAGGTATTATACCTAGAGATTTTCCTGGCACGAACGAATATTTTTCCTTATAAAGCTTAGTTTATCGATATCTTATAAATGGCATTATAATATAGGTAGAACAAAAATACCAAATCGATCGATGTTATTATTACCTATGTCAAACACTAACCACAAGTTGTTCGTGCCAGAAAATCTCTAGGTATAATAATTAGGTAAAATTTAATTAACGTTTTTTATGAAATATTTTATGAGATTTATACTTTGTAATAAATTAAAGTCGATCAAAATCAATTGTTTTCTGATACTGCTTAAGTTATTTGATTCATATTGATTTATCATCAAATTCATCACATATTTCACCCTATAAAAATGAATGAGGTTTTATTATTTACAGTAACGTGTATGTTCTAGAATAAAATTGCCCCAATGGACGGCCAATATTCATGTAACAATATTGCAGTCGAGAGATAATGTCTTTTATTACTATGCTGATATGCGTATAGCATTCTTAAAAATCCCATGTTGGTTTAGTCAGTTGAGAATGAAACTCCACCGTGTAATTGGCTAATGTATTTACTGCCGGGAATGCATGGCGTTTTTGTGACTTTCGCCTTATGCCATAGTTCCCCAGTCATTTTTAACTTACATTTTATCGCAAAGCTGTAGTGAATAACTTTCACTTTGAACAATTCTGAAAGGTTTCTGTATGATATTATATTTCAAGTAGACTATGATAAGATAACGCTCAATTTAAGAAAAATACAGTATGGCACTATTATTTAGTTCAGACTATGTTACAATGCTCTTAGCATGTGTAATTTCATAAATAACAACTACGTAGATAGACGTGTACCTACGAAAAGAAAAATAACAAATATACAATTGCACAGGGTACTTAAGAATTATACCCCTTTGGCAAGTAATACTGCAACGCATTTAATTTAGACCAGATAATACACTGTTAACTGACTGACTTTTAAGTAAAACAAGTAGTCTCTTTTTATCTTATTTAGGAATTCTTCGTAGCCCATGAGCAATCTATTTTATGTAAGTAGGTACTCAATTTTATATAAAATAATAATCTTAATCAACTTTTGAAGTCCTACACAAGACGTAGGTATTCTAAAAATAACGTTCATTGTACGCGCTAGTGTAAGACAACATTCGAAAAATATTTATATTTGAAAAACACCCTTCGGAGACTAAGTTTAGCTTTCATCTTACATCATCAACATGTCCGAATATTATTCTAAACAATTTTTTTTCCTACAAAGATGTAATAAAGATATCATTGTTTTTGGCTGGAAACTTGTGTGAAGACTAGATAATTTCCTACTCCTTTGATTAGTCCAGTACGAGTAAATGCAGCGTCGTTCAAAAATTGATATGTGATAAAATTTTAGCAGTCGATGGTCATCTCATTCAATTCATAAAATTACTAGTTTCAGGCTCAAATTAAGTAGGTATGTAGGTATCATTGAAACTAGTAATTTTATGAATTAAATAAGATGACAATCAACTTAAATAAAATATTTATTAACTCTAGCTTAAAAGTTTTAGTTTTACGCCGCTCAATAAAATTGATATGGCATGATATTTGGCACCTTTATAAAATCCCTATATCCATCAGAGAACCATGTTCATTTAACAATTTTAATCAGTATTATAAATATTCATACTAGTACATATTTATACTTCAAAAATTACAAATAATTATGCATATGTACCTAACAATAGTTCAGATGGTATTTTACAATAAGCAACTCTGTGTTACGTTATATATGTCACTTTGTCAATCTTGCTAAAGTCAACCCGCCATTATACAAATCGGCTGTTTAAGAAAACGATTAGCAGTTGTGTAATACGGCGGATTCTGCAATTCAACTGCGACATATATCACGCTAGTACTCGCAATATGTAGGTACCTAAGCTCCAGGTCATATCAATATTAAAAGATTTTATTGTCATATGAAATTTGCTTGGTATTGATATGTAGGTATTCTACTTATACCTATTTGATTTGACATTGGTCACCAAGAGTTCATATTAAGCTGAAATTTTGATTTCAGAATTACACCACATCCTTACTTATATTAAATAATCTCCATAGTACATGCCCATCTTTTGACTAGAAAGGTTTCAGCCGTTTTAAATACCTGCGCTATCGCTGAGATCCGACACTATATCTGACAAATTAAGCTAAGTGTGAGTGAAGCGTGCTTCATCGCATCGAATACTGAAATATACTTAATAGCAACTTGTGCTGACAGTTTTCATTTTAAATTTACTTTGTTGTGTGTCTGGTCCACTGAGACCGGAGAGCGGTCATCATTTCACTGCGATTTGGGACTTTCTCGCTCGTCGTGCGAGTTATGGGCGCTGCGTAAGCGATGGAGTTCTCAGGCACTTTAAGTGTGGCTCCCTGTGGCTTCGGCTCAGTCGGGGTTTGTGTCTCCGGAACGTCAGTGGTGCTTCCAGACGGGCTCACGGGTACGATCAGTCGCACTCGTCCATCCTCCCCAGTAGCAGTCAGGGTGCCGTTGTGGGACAGAGGCATAATAAACGGTACGCCTTCATCGGAACTGAAAGCGTCAGGCGTAGAGTCCTTGGACGTAGTAGCCTGGCTGACACTGTACAGAGAGTTGTCCGACTGTCCTACACTCATTGCCTGCCCCAGGTTCCCTTCGACCTTATAAGGGTCCAGGCTCAACAGACTTGCTATGTCGGAGTGGCTGTAATTGTTGATAACGGGCGGCACGTTCGGGAATGCGTTGCGGTTCTGATAGAACGTGCTGTATTTGGCGACGTTATTGTTGGCTTGAGATTCGGCGGTGCCATTGGTCAAGGGCCCCATGTTTTGGAATTTTGATATGAGATAGTCTTGTATCTGGTCATTGGTCATGGTGCCGAAGCTAGGAGGAGAGCCTGGGCTGCTGAACTGCGATGCGGAGGCTGCTGTTACACCGAATGGTGATAACGGTATATTGTTGTTCTGGACGTTTTGTGATATCTTGGTCTTTGTGATAAGATCGATGAGCGAGTCGATGTCGTTTTGTCCGTCACCGTTGCAAGCGCGCTGGGTTTTCTTTTCAGCACCGGTCCTCTGATCCAGCAGCATTAAAAAACAATTGAATGATACACTTTGAATGTCAAGTCTAATTTAATATCACGAAAAGACGAACACTTGAGAGCACATCGAATCATGAAACAACAAGGACACAAGCGGTCACACTGCGGTTACGGTTACTGCTAGCATAACAGATGATAATCACGTACAACATCAAAAAAACCATGCAAAGTATCAAGTAGAAAAAAAATCAATGCGAAACAACTTCAGGGCTAGCAAATGTTTCCGCGTAAATAACTTTGAATAACAATCTTATATTTTCCATCTGTACACATTATTTTAAGAATATTTATTTCGCATTTATCTTTGCCCTATGAACATGACCAAACACTTACGAAAAAGTATATTTCATACACAGTGTAGTTACCGAATTGCTAAATGACGAACGATGAACTTAAAATGATACGTGTGAAGGTAAACCATGCTTATTATTAAAATGCAGGGGATTTGTAAAGTATCTAGTATATTTGACGTTGAAATAAGCGTTACTTGTGCCGCTAAAAATAATTTATCAGCTACACAGAACAAGGAGTGAAATGAGTCTATTAATGATAAAGAAATACAAGAAATGTACATTACGTTTTATAGCTAACAACGCGCGTGGGTGACATAAGTAGGTACTTAGTAATAAACCAGATCTCTAAATAAAAGTTAGTAACTGCAGAAGTTCTTCCTTTCATTTATATTTTACCCTACTGGTAAAAAAGCTTATGTTTTTACCAAGACGCTTTTATTTATCTGAGTGTACGTACATTTTAATGATCATGTCACACACTTACGTTATCAAATTAAAACAATAAAAAGTAGCAATCAAACAACTAGCTTCTGATTTGTAACTGAAAAAAAAAACTAGATTTAGTTAAACCTTGTCTATTAAGCTTGCCAGTTCCAATAGAGTCTACTAAACTGAGCTTAGAACTAAATCCTGTTTTTTTTTAACAAATGGCCATTATAGCCGGTTTCCTAGATTAATAGCAGACTGCATTGCCAAACCAAAATAATAAAAAATAATCTAGTACGATGGTACCTAGACATTTTACGATGATCCCTGTGACACTAACAAAGATAGCTCTTACAGAGTGATGAAGAATTATTAGAGTACCTATGTAGATGTTTTTCGACGAAGATTTACATATTATCACAGGGATTATCTTAACAGTACATTACTACAGAGGCCGGGAAGTAAGGGGTTGCCAGCCACATAACTATCCGACCTCGCTACGGTCGGCTGTCTATTATATGTATTGTATTCGGCCAGCAACCCCTTACTTCTCGGTCTCTGTAGTAATGTACTATTTTTTTAACAAATTTTATTTGTTATATAATAACCAGGCTCTTTGCTCCCATTCAGTTCTATATAATACCGATATACTTACGAGCAAAAATAACTGGTTAATTTCCTTACAAATTCGAATGATAATAAACCCCGTCCTTAACTTGCTTCTTTAATTCAAGTGAAAAAAAAATGAAAATTATTCATATCACTAAAGTTAGACTACGGCTTTATTAACTTTCTAAATTCAACAAAATCAGCAAAGACCCTGGTTTTTAGACAAAATATTGTGTTCAGTGGCTACAGGTGAGTCTAAAAGCATTAAAGCTACGCGATTTCAGCAAAATTCTATCTTTCTTGTACACGTAACGAACTACCCAAGTATTAGGTACGTAAGGACCAAAGAAGGGTGGCTGATGCTCAATTATTTTTGATGAGAAGAAGTTACGGGAGAAACATGTGATAGGTAATTACGTCAGCAATATTTAAGTACTTATTTATGATCAACTTTTTAAAAGAAACTTGGAGATATTTTTAAAAATCATGGCATTGTTTACATGCCTAAGCTAAAAATGGGGTAAGCGCTTTACTTGATGTTGCTGACAAGGCTTATGAAACGTACTTTAACGTTGAAAAGTACCCAAAGCCACATTTAGATCGTGCGTGAATTATCCGAGTTGTGGTACATTGCTGTCAATGGTGAATAACTTATAAAGTCATAGCCGCGCGGCTCCGCAATGTAACGAATTATGCACGATAATTCTTTTACATAAATGAAGCTTTAGGATTACGCGTGAAAGAGGGATAGAGCTTCGCTTGCGTCGTCCAGAGTTCGTTCTTTTTCCGTACCTGTGGCAAAAGCGTGAGTTGCTGCGCGTTGATTGGCTTAGAGGAGCCGCGCTCTCGCTCTTGCAAGTGCGCCACCAGCGCCGCTATGTGTTCCAGTAAATCCTTGTTGTGGACTAGCAGCTGGTGGGTACGTGCCTGGAACGTGATGGAATGCTTATTGGTTACAATGATCGTTGCACATTGAAATCAATACTTCGGAGCAACTTGCGCTAATTGTTAAGGCTCCGTACCAGAACACTGTCACCAAGATCCTATTATAAAGTCTCCGCTGTTCGTCAGTTTCTTATATAGCCTCCTGCAGCCCACTTCAAATCTTGTTTTAATGAACTTTAAACTTTATGCCACTTATGAGCGAGTTCGATGTCACATTACAATAAGTTTTATATACCTATAGGACACTAGACCTCAGGAGAATAGAGCTGTACTGTGAACCTTAATAAGCAAGAAGAGATAAGAAATTTTATGGGAAAGTAATTAGGTAATTACAGTGGCCGGTCACCAAAATACAAAATAATAAATGTAAAAATTAAAAGGGGGGGGCCAGTTTTTAGTAATAATTACTTAATCAAACTTTTGGGAGTAAAACATTTTCAATTTTTCTTTTAATTTAAACGCTGCTTATTTGTTCAGTTTCGTTAATACAGCCTTCAAGGCTCTGGAAAAGTATTACTTAATTGCAAATGGTTGTTGCAGCAGCAGTTACACTCACCTGAGCCTCGCAGCGCGCCGCTTGTTCGGCCGCAAGCTGATCTCGCAACAGGAACAGTTGAGCAACAGCCGCGCGCGTCTGCTGTGTCTGTTGTTCGAGCCGTTCTTGCAACAGTTGCAGCTGGTGTTGCGAGCTTAGGGGAGTCGCCACATCCACGTCCTCGCTTTTCACCACGTCGGTCTGTGTCACGCACTCCGGCAAATCCGGGAGGTTGATAGTCGGAGCCGGCATTGTTCGCTGTAATATTAAGAAATCCTTATCACGAATAATGGACTCAATGTGACGCTTAGTCATCGTTTTCTCGAAGTACGCGGCTCGAAGATAGTATGCTTCTGAATGTCTTTTGAAACTTTTTGAAAATCTTAAACTTTTATGGGAGTTAAGTGGTGGAGATCTCCACGGATGAGAATATGATGGCCCCCTCATTGTTGCTTTAGCCTCAATAAATACTTTTGTAAGTTAAAAGTCTCTATAAATTTAACTGGATCGATTCGAGTTTCATTTTAAACTATCACTGTTCTCTTTCACATAATTTTTTATCACATTGACAACAATGTGATACAAATCTATAACGGATGTACACTTAGTCGTAAGCCGTTTTCTTCGAGCTTTACACGTGTAAAGTATACCTAGGTACTCGTATATAGATATTGATTATATCATTAGAGGATTCAAAATAAACATTCTTTTGTTTATTTGCTTTTAAATAATAACAAACTGGGACGCAGTTAATGCGCAGGTGTTCACAGTAAATCAATAAACTGGGATACCTGTAGTCTTAATGTAGAAACACTGCCATAATCACGACTATTTAATTAAGTAACATACAGTAAGGTCTGGCCACTTTGTAAAAAATATATTTTTGACGCAACATTAATTGTAAAGTAAACTAAGTATACCTTATTTCTTGCACCTTGAACATAAGGTATTCTGATTCAATGGCATTGTTTTCTCTACATTACGGACAGGTGGCGCCACCGCCATTAGCCAAAAAAAGAAAATTATCGGTCGGTATAGCTTGGAGTATTCCACAGACGAAATTGCGATCAGAGGTTCACTACGAACGAAGTGACTCGCACATTCCTACACAGATGGCTCTTTGCCACGCTACACTCCCGTGTGGCAGGAAGGCTGAATAAGCACGCTTGTTAAAAGATGGCGTTACATGCCTAAATCAAAATATAAATGGATACATATATCAAATCAAACCACAAAGTCTATACATATATTCCAGCAGAGATAAAAGTACTGTGTTAATCTAGGTTGTGAGCCGTTTTTGCGCGATGGAGTCACTCTTTAACTGTGACATACAATGTGGTACTTACACTCGATGTGCTTAGTTTAAGAGATAAAAGCTAAAAAAGTGAAAAAAAAACAGAAATCGAGGTTTATGCCGTTTTGTGGTCCCCCTTTCTCCTAAGCTAGTACAGGCAAGGATGATAAAGACTGGATTAGCAATCGCCATAGTACAGATCGTCCGCAGAAAAATAGTTCGATTATTAAATCTAGATGGCGCTGAAATATAGCCCGACGTTATTGGTCAGATACGATTTTGGATACATTCACTTATCATACCATTATACGATCGCCCAGTTTATAACGTATCTAACCAATAACGTATCTGACGAATATCGTGATATCCCATCGTAACTGACATTGGCGCAAGCCTAAAGGCCACCACTAAGGGAAATAATTATAATAACATTAGTAGAGTAGGATGAATTCGAAGGCGTGTGGGGGTGGGATTTCGATGATTTAATTTTATCGATTTTTTGTGAAACATGATGAGTTGACGACTATGTATTTTCATTTAGTGTTATTCGTGACCATAACTATCCGTTATTTTGAGGTCGGTCAAGTTATATGGATGTCATAAGACACTATGTGAATCACTTAAATATGAAATCATTAAAACGCAAATTACCTGCTACATCAGTTTGTAATGACATTCAGTAGAAATCAAAGAGCCGTATTGAAATTTATCATTGAGTTAATTTCATATTTCATTTAAACCCAATCAGATATTATCTAGACTTCCGGTCCACTGCATTTACAATGAATTATAAATTTTAATGTGCATACACAACATTAAGTTACTATCCGAAAATAACCATATTTCTTAAAATTGCTTGGCAACACCAAACTTTCATACTTAGAGCTAAGTGTTGAAAAATCAATCCTAAATATGATTCGGAGTAACGTTTAAGAAAAAAAACAGGCTCTCCGCCTCTACCATACAAAAATATAGCAATGGCAGTAGATATTTTACAGCAAACAAACGAATAAAGCGTCAACCAATCCTATTTCGAATGCAGAACACACAGCTCAAGTAGTTTCTTAAGCTTACTGGAACTTGTTTATCTTTATTATAATCCCATGAGACAAAACAAAAGAGTATCGGAGTGGTTGGTGGACGCTGTACACGGAGAAAACTATTGCGGGCAGCCGTGACCGGGGTTCGCAAAGAGTGCGCTGGATGTCCCGGTACTTCCTAATGGTACCTTTGCAGTGGTCCCCAAGTCCTAAAACTTCCTAATGCGTCTTGTAACTGGTAATGGGAGACTTGAGAGGCATTAACGTGTATTTCTTCAAAAAATGTGTAATTTTATCAAGAGAGAAAGAAATTATTCGTGATAGCGCAAAAATTAAAATAAGAAATGAATAAAATTAAAATAAAATGCGCATCTCACGAAATGGTCCCAAATCAGCAACCGTCAGCAAAGGCGCTGATTTTTCTTTGGGGCAACTAATAAGAAACTGTACCACCAACATTACAATTATTACCCAAGTAGACAATGGCCAAACTATTCATTGGCCATCCAATTAACCTCGTCCCAAACTAAGCAAAGCTGTTACTATTGGTACATACTACGAAACTAAGTATTACACTTACTTATATACCTACGTAGACATATGAATACATATAAAACATACAAGACTTGAGCACAAACATTCGTATTTTTCATACAAATGCTTATCTGACCCCAACCGAGGCACGTACTCGGGACTTCAAGCTTCGTAGTCAGGTTCTCTCACACGATTTAAGTGTCAATTTCGTCTCATAATGCGGCAGCCAAACTTCTAAAACTCCTTGCAAGTCTACCGACTTTTTGACCTTAAATTTTAGTTGTTTTTATAGAAATTACGTATACGTTTGATAAATTCTATGTAGGTAGAATACATTACATTGTAGATTACATTGATTCTTTGATTAGGTATATTTAGGTGTGAAATACTATGTCAAGACAACGGCACGGGAGCAGTGTAACCTTACGCTAATGCTAGCGAAACTACTGCAGACATTTCAGGAACGTTAGCCCAATCCAGGATGCGGGATGTGCCACGATTTTAAACTTAGCGTGAGGTCTCCGCATAATGACTTGCGGGAAAATTCTAAACTCGGTATCCGAACTTTTAAATTTATAACTCTTGCTAAAAATTACTCTTGTCTCCCCTAGGAATAGTAGCGACGGAAAGTTTCCGGTTAACTTTTGAATTACTTGATTTTGTGATTAATTGATTTTGTAGGTACGCTGTTGCTTCGTGGCAATGTAGTTTGTGAATATAATAGTGTTATTGACCAATTTATCATCAAAATAAACCACTGGGTAGGTATCTACTCTATTTAAAATTTACTAGGCCTCTTCTACGCTTTTTATATTTTGCGAATTTATGTGAATTAGGTACTCGCGCTTAACATTTTGAGTTCAATAAATATAGATACTTACTGATACACCTAGTATTGTGTCCGTGCCGCTGGAAAGAGATATGGTACGTCAAAATTGGGCAAGATTGTAGTGTACTTGCCGTGAAACTGTCTCTAATAAATCGCTTAAAGACTGTAATTGTTAATTGTCCAGCGGTATATTGAAGCATTTTAGACGCCGTTAAAAATGACACGAGCTAGCGTTTCGTTAACAAAATATTTGAAAAACGAAGTAAATAAATGTAACTACGTAAATATACGTATAGTAGGTTCGGGTTCTCTGGATAAATCGTAAGGCGTCAATGAAATCGTTCCCGTTATATGTTACGCATACCGATGATATTATTACACGCTCACAAGGGATGCGAATCACTATCCAATCTTTTACCATCAAATCGGAATACCAGTTTTCAACCAATAGTTGTGAACAGTAACTCGATCTAGGTTCGACGATCTGGGCATAATCTTCAGCGTACTTCATAAAGTACAAATTATTTATAAGAATAAATACCTAATGTTCTATATTATGTGGAGTACAAGTTTTTAAACGAAATAAGGACTAAATTATTTAGATATCATTTTCAAACTCACAAAACTGGGAATTCTCGGCGCGGTCTGTAGTCTGTGTCTGTTATAAAAAGTCAGGACTTAGGTACGAGACAAAAAAATGTTGAGCCATTTATTTTTGGGAGCGTCGATCTTTGCTATGGTTCGATACCCTGTTACGTCTCAACCTCTTTCGTCTTTTTTTCTTTTAAATATATATATGGGTGATGGTCGCCTCTAGGACGGATCTTAGATACAATGCGCACAAAATCTAATAATGTGTTGTTCAGAGCAATATTTTTTGTTAGCCATTTTCATTATGTATGGGAGCAGAAAAAAGAATGTGATACAGTATATATGATTACAGTATGAGTCTCACCGGGTTGCCTAAATTTTCTTTGTAACGTTAGTGATGGACAAGTGAAGCTAAATTTGTATAGGTACATTAACTGCGCGGTTTTGAATCGGTACCTACAAACTTTTAATTCACGCTCCTCTACTGTCCAGTTACCGAGCGAAAATCCGCAACGCTGATCTACATTGTACTAATTAATTATCAATTCGAATTGCAAAAAGAGTTCCGAAAAACTGTCTTTGTGTCTCTTACCCTCGAAACATTTAATTTGTAATTTATGTGACGTTTGTCCAGAAAATTAGTAATTATGTAAGCAAAGGGGACTAAATTAACTGTAATTTGGTCCCACAGTACAGGCGAAACAATTGAGAAAATGGTTGATATAAAGTTTGAAATAACAAAGAAGAGCGAAATCTGAATCGAGGCACTTCCCTACTTTACCTACTCCATTGATTTATTGTAATGTTCTTTGGATCGAATGTGGGAGAGCGATTATTATAAGAAGGATCCTATTTTCAGTGTCGATAATATGCATTCTATTTATAAAAAAATATTTTAGCTTATTGTTATTCTGGGCAAGGTCAAGCTTAGTAAAACACTTTGAGAGAATAGAAAAAAAAGGTTTGACTAGAAATTTGTAGTATGATCGAAAGCCGTTTATAACATACTAGATGTTGCCCGCGACTCCATCTGCAAAGAATTCGTTTATGGCTATCCCGCGAGAATCATGCAATTTTCCGGGGTGAAAGTATCATATATCTAGGTTGTAAACTATCTGTGTGCCAAATTTCAACAGAATCCGTCAAATCGTTTTAACACGAAAGAGTAACACACATCCATCCATACAATATTAGTTGGATTTTAATATACCTTACCTAACATTTCCATAATTTAGGTTGTAAACGTAGTATAATGTTTTAAAAACGCTAAATACTTTGCTCATCTTTGTTTTTTTAAAAACAAAGTACACCACAAAATAACGAATTGAATACCAAGAAGTCATGTATAGTGTAAACCATAGCTGGAAGATGAATTAGCCAGAGATGTAAAGAGAAACTGCCATACATTTTTACAGATCAAAATAAGTTATAATGTGTTTATTTTTATCT
Organism: Archips xylosteana; assembly: GCA_947563465.1. Taxonomy (NCBI): domain Eukaryota; kingdom Metazoa; phylum Arthropoda; class Insecta; order Lepidoptera; family Tortricidae; genus Archips; species Archips xylosteana. Next base: position 40,338,986 of record OX387343.1, read on the forward strand.
GTATAGCTTTTGAAGCTGACACCAAAGCTGACAAGAAAGAATAATAACCTTCTTAATAGGATCTTATGGAAAAGATTTTCCTTATTAAAAATATTTTTTTTCGACTATGGCAAAGCCAAAAGGAAGTGTTTTCGTATGGGTACGAGATATTTTCGCAAAATATTTGAATTAATAGTCTCAATACAGTTAAGCTTAGTTTGCTTAATAATAATTTAAACAAAATAAATTTTGTCTACATATATCAGTAACCAATCTACTTAAACCGCAAATTTTCGACACTCGTAAAGGGAATCAAAACCTAGAGGGTACTACTCGTGAACTCGGAATCTTGAAATTTGGTACGAAGCAAGGTATTATAGCACAGATAAAGGAAAAATTGCGTAAAGTATAAATTTTTTGTCTGTCTATCTATATCAGTAACCAATCTACAATGATCCCACACTGCGCACATTTTGCTTAGGAGCAGGGGTCTGCTAAGACTGGATGATCATAGATACATATAAATTTGTACGGAGCCCTCGGTGCGCGAGTCCGACTCACACTTAGCCGGTTTTTTTAAATAGGTTTATTTAAAATGGCTCCATTTGATCACACTATATTTTTCAAATCTTTTACGAGGATACGATCTTTTTTATTGAGTGGAATACGACCAAATAATAGTGCCAAATAAAAACTAGGATTCTGACAAAGGCAATATCCCTCAGCCACTAAGAAAGAAATATTATTTTTGCCAAATGTAAGCAGTGTTGTAATACGAATACGACCACGCATTGCTATCTTACAGTTTCCGACACTACTTCCTATGCAACCATTTTAGCACTTTGTCACGTTGTGATAAGGTTCACGAAAGGTCAGTTCTAAGAGTTGGCAAGTGTACCCTTATTGTGAAATGATAGAAATCTGAAATGTAAAGGACATGTATTATTTGTATTATTTGCTTCTTTTCGGAATGAAATTTTTTGTTCTATTTTTAACGGGTAGGTGTCACTTTTTTTTCAATAAGTCTGTTAAAGCGACTTAAACTTCGTTTTTTTAGCATTAGAAATAAGGTAAACAATCTTGATGAGCCTTATTACCGAAAAACGCTTTTAAAAAGTAGTAACTACTAGCTTTTGCCCGCGACTCCGTCCGCGTGGAATTAGTAATCTGGGTAGCTTATTTTTTTGATCCAATTTGCTTTTTCATCAATTATGGCTCTCCTTAGTTCCTCGATATAAATAAATTACCCCCCGCAACCCCCCCCTCCCAACCCCCCCCCCCCCCCCCCCCGCACACCCGCGTTCACATTCACCACCGTACTCCCAGCGTGATGATATATTATAGCCTATAGCCTTCCTCGATAAATGGGCTATCTAACACTGAAAGTATCTTTCTTATTTATCAACCGATTCAAATGAAACAAACACTAAATGTTAATCCAAGAAAATACCAACATATCAGTGAAAACCGCATCCTTCTAGGTTAAGCCGTTTCTGAGATTAGCGCGCACAAACGCACAGACAAACAGATAAACAGACAATAATTTTACAAATCATTGTTTTGGGTTCTATTGCGCTAATAAATAGCCCTAGTGACAGTTTTTCTCAAATATCTTCAATGTACAGACACCGAATTGTTACAGATTTATTATATGTATAGATTACCTATGAATCCAAAAGAATGTAAATGAGCATACTATGTCCTTTCTAATTGTTACATAGTACTATTTGCTGTGATTTAATTTTTATATTTGTTTTTCAAAGAAAAGACGTCAAGATCGCTTACCTTCTTTCTAATCCTAAAAAAACGTAGTAGGTATAAATCAGGTTGATACGCACCTGTGGAGTTCGTCGGTCAGTTTTTCTAGGCGGTGGCGGGAGGAGCTCCAAATGTACGGGTCTGGCTATCTCTTTGGGAGCCGCCTCGACCACCACCTTAGAGGTCGAGGCCGCACTCGCTTCTGAGGCACCGCAATCCGAAACCGCTTCTGTTGATGGTAAACTTTTGTTAAGCAGCAAGATGAATTTGACGTATTTTGACTGATTCGTGTAGTATTGCATTCGGTAGTGCCTATTTTTTACGTTAATGCAAGTTTTTTTGAACCATTAACGAAGTTTATCTGAGACAGAACCTGTGTCAACTTGGTCCAAAAACCCCTTTAATCTTCCTGGCAATGGAATTATTAGTTCAATGAATCTTGCTGAAATAACTACACGTGGCGAACGGTGGAGTTGTTTTAGTCTATAAAAGCCGGTTCGGACGTTTACTGTATGGTTTGTGACGGTCTGGACGGAAAATATTATGCTTCCGATCTGACCAAACAATCTGGAAACCGTAGGTGCCGTTCTTATATTGCTACTGTATGGAATTAAAGAAGGTAAATCTTACTAACTTAAACGGCAATATTTAAAAAATCATGTCATTTAAAATAACAATGTAAGTAAGTTGTTAATAATTATTTTAACTTAGTCATACCTAAGTACAATGAGAATCATGGTAAGAATACGATAGCTAAAGGCCCATATTATACCTAGACATAGAACATAAAATTATGACGTTGTTCGTTGAAACAGCTGTTACTCGTTACGTCGGATATCATAAAACGATACATAAAAGCTAATTATAAGTCGCTCAAATTAAACTGGAGAAAATAAAGAAACGCCAGTAGACAACGGTTAAAACGATAATACAAAGATTTAAATACGTGTCTGTTGTTCAACGGCCTTCAATTATTTTTTAATTCATTTTTTAACGGCACATGTGTACAGTTGGCACAAATCACCTGTAAGTTTATGTCGTTACGCTCAATATAATGAGTTGGTCGTTACGACCGTCCGGTGTGAAATAACGCCAAAACGGTTCAGACGACTTCATCGCAACGCCCACCCGCGACGTGTCGTTACCGGACGCATCACGCGTTACCAGCAGTCGCGATCCCCTCAAAACTATTACAATGCTACAAAACTATTCCAATCAACGACGTCTCATCCATATCTAACAACGTTCTAGGTTCAAAAAATCTCGCTCAATAGACTTTCGTTGAAACTATTTTTATTAAGAGTCAGTGGCATATCGCCGCGACACATTCGGGACAAGCGTTCGCTGAGCCAAAAAGGGTGAAAGATAAATATTCACAGTGACAATTTAGCTGGACATTCGCTTTGGGTGGCGCGCTGTCGACAGCAGAGCACAGTGATAAGAAGATTAGCAATCAGCGGGCGTGTGCGGTGCGGACCGGCGACGTCTGACAAGACTGTAATTGGATTGTCCACTCAGTGTTCCATCTGGATTGGTTTAATCTCGCAATGCAGTCAAAAACACAATTCGCACAATGGCAATGATAAGCTACGCAATTAAATAAAAAAAAAAGTTTGCATATTAACTCAATGCGATATCTACTAATGCTAATGCAGATTAGGGCCTGTGTTAAAAAGTAAAACTGAAAAATGATGTTTGAGCTGGTAAAAGACAATACAATGAAGAACACAACCAGCCAAACGACTAGGAACATTGACCGCGTTCATCAACATTGTCGAGTAACAAACCTTTGGGTGGCGGCTGGTCGCTCGTGCGGTCAGAGAAAGCCAGGTCTTCGGCAGCTGAAGAAGTGGAAGCGGCGGCCTGTTCCGGGGTATTGATCTGCATCTTGTGGCACACTTCGAACGCTTGCCCCACTGTGCGCACGATTCGCATTGCTTGGCTCTGAAATATAGACAACACGCGTTGTTTTAAATTGACTTTATCTACTATAAAAAAGTACTACACCAAAAAAACCACGTGCTCAATAATAATAATTGACTTTGATAATCGGACTGACAGCACACTAATTACTTATTTTCGGAATCTAGCCCATTACTGCAGGTAGTGTTTAGAAAAACACTGCTAATAATATGAAAAAAAAAACTGTTTTCACTTGTTAAATTAATAGGGACTTTTTTATACAATATATTTTTTATACTGGGAATATTAAGTTGTCATCGCCATGTATTTCCAAAAACTCGTGCGTGTCTCCGTTTTATCTGATCGCGATACCTTTATTTATACGCCCCGAACCCGCTGGGCATGCCTTGATTGATTTTGATTGATGAACCGAATAATTTAATAGGGTAAAACATTTCAGAAGTTTTGCCTGAAATGTGTATCTACTCCATAACTAAATTAGGTATTAGTGGCAGTTGTGGGACGATCAATCAACAAGTGTTGAACTTGCGTCTTACGGCCAAACGTGCTGCTTCCCGCGCACCCACACGGCCCCACATTAAATAATTATAACTTACCTAACTTGGATTGGGCTCTGTTTACTAACACTGTGGAATACAAACTTCAGCCCCATCACATCCCTTATCTATCTTTAACGTCAATTTGTGTTAGGAGTACGCTCTAGAAAACAGAAGCATTCTAATTGGGAGCAAAAAGACATGCAATAATATTATAGCTTATTCAGTTCTTGAAACCTGACCGGAGATAGTCAAAACCTGGTCTACCCAAATAAAATTGAGAGAAAGAACTGCCAATAAATGTAAATAGGTACTCGTCTCATATGCAGTCTTCTACTTTCAACTCTTTTATCTCTTTATCTCTTCTATTTCAAACATTGCGGTCTGAAGCTTTCAGCAACATCATTACGCTTGAAATATTAAATTATAGTGAGAAATTTCATGTTAATTTATTCCAGAATTCATTAAGTGCACCGCCGCAAGGCAACGCAAAAAGTACTATCATATTTAACACTATTTCGTTTGTACGCTTTTAGAGCAGGTACAATGTTTACCTTCGTATTTACTGAATCATTAAATAAATTGCTATTTTTGCTATTTATTAACTTTCTCTTATTTTATGTAACAGCTAGCTGGTAAGTTAGTTTATTTTTTAATATAGCTCTCTTCCATCACAGGACAATTTTGCCAGTGTCGAGTGTATTTTGCCGTTGTTCGGTAAAAAATCTAGCAAACGAAATTATGTGAGGTAATGGTGGATAAACGATTTCTCAGTAGATATCTCTTTGTGTTTAATTGAATAAAATAAACAGAGACAGCATTGCACACAGAGTGGTAAAACAGAGGGTAAATCTGTTCCGCCTGATACGTTTGATCGGACGGATTTAGTCGATTCCAACGACTTCCCATTAGATAACTGCTTCTTTTGGGTCTCTATTAGAATAAATATTATAGACTGCACAATTGCACGTTAGATTTGCCCGTTCTATCTCGATTAAAATAAGTACCAAGAAAATTTACTTAAAAAAAGATCAAACACTCCAATCTTGTTTTAGTAGTACCTACTTCTGTAACTCGTGCTTCGTTATAAGGACCGGCGTTTTGTAGAACTGCACGCTCGTCGAAGCATCGTATCTCGTGAATCTCTGGCCACCGTCCAAAGAACCCGGGCGGATTCGGAGCAAGAAATCTTAGGCTTGTCTCTAGTTTGTGTTACATTAATCTCTTTGATAGTAAATTTCAATTATTCAGCGTGTGTGACACGTAATGCATACCACCCGAATAATTTGGTCGTTTTCTTTGCGGATTTATAGTAGAGTTTGTGACAGTTTGTGACGTATTTAGTGTTAAACAAATGTTTGTCAAATAAGTCAAGACATGATTAATCAGAAAAAAGATCAAAAAGTGTTAGGAGGTTAATTAACTAACTGGAAACGAAGTAGGTGACACGGTAGGTACTTTTGCTTTTAGACAAGTTTTATCTAGTGCGTTAATATGCGCGTGCAACGTTATCCAGACGCCTTATTTTATGACTAACTCCGGTAATCAGTGTTTGATAATTGCCAGTTGATCTTTTAAGGTTGTAAGTAATTGGCGTAATTTATTTTTTTTAACAATTACAAAGTGTAATTTTTAGGGCTCTGTAATCAGTACCCAATGCTCAACGGGGCCCTCTTACAAAGCGCCCGTGGTCAGTCTACTATAAAAACAAATAACAAAAATAAAATAAAATTATAAATTAAGGAGCATAACGTAGGGTTAGTCGGTCGTAACGTTAACTCTATTAGGGTATAATTTTGTTTACCTTTTCGTCTATAGCAAAAGTTCAATCCTCACCAGCGTCGGTAAAATAAATACCTAGTAACAAAAGTCTTATATGCTTAAATTTTAATCGCGTTTCGAGTTGATACTATTTTTTTTACTTGCTAACTATCAAAACAAAGTAATCGGCTTACGATTAAAAGAAGGCGCCCAATTAAAAGGAGATTAAAACAACCGAAATTGGCAAGCTTCATTACTATGTTTGTTTTCGTTCGAAGATTTTTAAGAAAGTAAAAATCGTTTTAATAACTTTCGAGACGCAGAGTCGTATATTTTTTAGGGTTCCGTACCCAAAGGGTAAAAAAGGGACCCTATTACTGAGGCTCCGCTGTCCGTCCGTCTGTCCGTCCATCCGTCCGTCTGTCCGTCCGTCTGTCCGTCTGTCACCAGGCTGTATCTCGTAAACCATGATAGGTAGACAGTAGAAATTTTCACAGGTGATGTATTTCGGTTGCCGCTATAACAGCAAATACTAAAAAACAAAATAAAATAAATATTTAAGGGGGCTCCCATACAACAAACGCGATTTTTTTGGTCGATATTGATAACGGCAACAGGTAGACAATTGAAATATTCATAGAATATTGAGTTATGTATTCACTTTAAAAATAAATAACAGATATGATTTTTTTGCCGTTTTTATAGATAATGGTACGGAACCCTTCGTGCGCGTTTGAACCGGCAAAGTGCGAGTTGGACTCACTCGCACTTTGCCGGTTTTATTTTGATATTATTAACTAAATGCTGTTCCGAATTCATCTTCGTTCTACAAATTATACACACACGAAAATTTAACACATTCACACGCTGGTATTAAGACTAGAGCCTTTAATCTTCCTAACATAATCTTTATGTAATGTGCTAATGTGCCATTTGCTAAATACGCTAAAGCGTAGGAAAGCTTGTCTAAGCCAGACGCCGCTCACTTAATGTCTATTAGCTTAGCATAAGTACATTAAATAATATACTTAAATCCCATTTTGAATATGCGTATACTATTTTTATTTAGGTGGGTACAGTCGCACCATTTCATTCCTGACTCACCATAAAATGATCTCACAGTGGGCTCATAATGACTTTCCTTAATTATCAGCTAATGCTATGTCAGACATTTACAGTGAAAAGGTTCCTCAGTCGGCTAAGGATTGGACGAATCGATAGTAGTGAAGAGGTATTATTGTATAATTTGATATGTGAATTAGAACAGACTGACTTGCGAAATAAAAACTCTATCGTACCTGATGGAAAGCACAAATGAGCCAAAAAGTGATACCCATCTCCAGATTTCTTTTAAATGATTATTTATTTATTTAAAAATAAACATCTGAAAATAAAACTGCAGGGGCAAGCTATGGAGAGGGCTATGCTCGGGGGTTTTCTACGAGATCGAATGTCAAGAGGGCGCTACTATTTTCATTCGTGTGAACATTTCAATACAGTCTGAACAATGTGGATTGGCAACTCGTTATTTTGACGAAGGTACCTACTTTTACTCGCTAAAAAAAAAAATCACAATCTGAATTCGGTGTTCAAGGCAGCCGCTGCGGCAGTGGCTTCACATTCAGTCCCAGAAATTAGATCCGATAAATTCTGCAACATGGCACATGGTCATTACTGGTCAGACTTTAGAAGAACAAGGGTCACCGACATGGCTATGCAGTTTGGCTAAACAGATTAACTCTTTAAAAGGGCAATGGGCAGGTCATATAGCACACAGAACAAGATGGCCGTTGTATTGGGGTCGAATAGATCTCGAATAGAGACCACAGACTGGCAAACGCAGTGTGGGACGTCCACCAACGAGATGGATGGATGATTTGGCAAAGGTAATTTGGGTGGGCATTTAAAAAAAAAGTGTACCTACCTTTTTTTTTTTAATTAGGTAATTTTGCGATTTTCTCATTCAAAATCACGAGCACAATTAATAGAACACATAAAAAAATAAGCGTCCTTATTTTTGGGTCAGTTTTGTAACGTTTTTTCACACAGTTCATATGGGACGTCACAAAATTGAGACAAAACAATTGTATGGAAAATTAGGGACATTTTTTTAACAATCAAAATCAATAGCGCTTTTGATTCCGACTAAGAAAAACCCAAAATGTCCTCATTTTAAAAAAAAGTGAGAGGTACGGTATGGCTGAAATCATGATAATGATTGATGATGATACCAAGTTAAAGAGGCGCGGGAGAAGACTTGAACTCATAACCTTACAATCAAAGTGCGCACCAGGGAATTAAGTCGTATACATCGTTGAATTAGTTAGCTAATGGGTATTGCAACGGTCCGCTCGCATTTTAATGCACCTATGAGCCGGCCACTCTGGCCCCATACGAGCATAATAATGATGATTGGTTTGAAACTAAGCACTGGAATGTTTAAATGTTAATTTAAAAAAGCTAGAACATTAAAAACTATAATTTTGATAAACTGAAACAATTACTTTGCTCAACCGCAACCTTACCTTAACTTATGTCTCGGGGGAGCAAAGTTATTGTTTCAGTTCATTAATATGGACTTCCGCAAAGTAACGCCTGATTTATTTTTTATTTATTTAAATTTTGATAATTATACTTTTTTTTATCCAACCGTAGTATTTTAGGATCATCATCCATCATCATCTCGTCTCTGTCTATTATGTAAACCTACTTGTATTGTATACTGCTGAGCACAGGCCTCCTATCAGAATGATGAGAGGGCTGGAGTTATATTTCCTTCGCGGTCCTAGTGCGGATTGGGAAATTCACACACAACATTGCATTTCTATGCAGATGTGTCCAGGTTTCCTCACAATGTTTTCTTTCACTTTAAAGCTCATGGTAAATTCCAAATGTAAATTTGCACATAAGTTCCGAAAAACTCACAGATGCTAGCTCGGACTCGTACCTACGGCCCTCTGCTTGAGTTGCCATAGGTGGGACGTACAAAGGCTAGGAAGATGGTGAAGAAACCAATCCCAATTAAGAGGCTCTCGCCCGCAATTAGAAGCCGAGTTACAGATTTTGAATACTGCGAAAATATAAATGTACCAACAGATATACAATCGTATACGAAAGGAACAAACACTGTAAAATATTGCGCTACGGAATACCCTTTTTTACCCAAATGTTGGTTCTTTTACTAATACACCGTATCAGGTTTGAGGGCGAAAATGCTTACCACTGCGTCAGGCGAACGCTTCGGTCCTAAATAAACGTAGCGGTTCAACTATTCATGTCAATCGTGGATCCGCAAACACTGCAGGCGCTCGCGACAGTGATGAGCGATGGTCTCTGATCAGGCAGTAACGAGAGGCTTGTCACCAAATATTAGGTACGGTCAAAGTCCTACCTACCAACGTTGCCAATGCCAAGTCGTCAAAAATAGCTATTGTATAGATGCCGCTAGCCATAAGGTTAGTGTTGCATATAATTGACCCAATGGATGTATACATATTTATGCCTTCAACTGTATGAGTTACCTATAGTGTATTCTTTGTTACATTCGTACTTTATAGATTTTCATCATTATTATCGCCATTTCATCCGAAAAACGTCCACTGCAGAACATAGGCCTGTAGTCTGGGACTAGGTCAACATAATTCATCAACTTATGCACTAAAAGTTGCCAGTAAAATAAAAGCTTTTAAAAACAATAAGTCTGTTACCTAGTCACTTCAATTGCAAGTGAAAATTGTCTTGAATGTTTTAAGCCGGTTGACTAATCATGGCTCGTAATCAGACTTTTGTGAGATAATTAATGATATCTAAACTTGAATTGATTTAATCACTGCTTTAGTTTATTCTCTTCTTCTCTCTATTGTCAAGGTTGCTTAGAAGAAATCGCGCTAAGGCGATAAAATCGTTAAAGGCGTGCACAAACAAGCAAATACAGAATACAGATACTGAGTTCGACTAAGTTAGAACCAATACTTACAGATCTAGTAATTGTAATTCTGTTGTTGTGTGTAGTTGTTGTGTTGCTTAGCTTACTTTGGGACTAGGTTAATTGGTGTGGATTGTCCCGTGATATTTATTTATATTAATTTAATAATTGTTTTTTTTCTAATCGGTTTTTCCTCTTGATTTATTTCAACTTACCACTAAAACTATACATTTTTCTGTCATATCGATATCGATAGTTGTGAAATAGAAGAAAAAAACGGTTCAATAAATAAAAAAAAACATATTTAATACAGGATTTTAGGTCAGGTGATAAACGAAACAGGCTACTCCCAGAAAACGTTGAGAAATTAATGATTATCTACTCCTATCACTATCACAAACCAAATAAAATGTCATGTGCTACTGTGTGTACTGACGCGAACTTCGAAGAAGAATTTGATATTCTGTCTCCTCTACATATTGTATAATTTTATACAAACCTGACCTAAAATTCTGTATGTACTGTCTTTTATTTAGTGGACCATTTTTTTCTTCTATTGCACAACTATCGATATCGAGAAAAAATTGGTTTTAACACTAGCTTGATTGCGACAGTCTTATTTTGCCGTGAAAATTCCGATCTCTGCTAATTACAAATAACACGCCACACCACATTGCATCAATAAACATCATAACAGATGGGCCGGCTCATCGGATATTTTTTAATTAAAAACTCTTTGAACAAGGAATGAAAGCATTCAACCCCAATAATCTCTTTCCATCTGTTAAACCGAATGAATGAGTAGAACATATTTAACCACATGTCATCTCCCACGTGTTCGCGTCTACCCATTTATCTCCTCTTATTCAACCCCGTAGCTTTTTTCATTAATTTGTACATATATAACTAACTTACTAGATCCGTAGGTCTAGAGCGTAGATACGCTCGCTGTGATACACAAGAAACTCTCTTTACTAAATGCCAAGAATTTTCACTATTTAGGCTAACCTTCTTTCGAAAAGTGTGTTTATCGTTTCAAGTGACGCGCGCCTTCGTATGTATCCAAATCACTGTTCTTAACTCCGTATTCATAAAGTTGACGGAAAGATCTTATAATTAAAAAACATTTATTAATAATTCGACATGTAAGTCATAATTGGTTATTCTTCGTTAGTTTAAGTATTTCGCTGTCCGTCGTTGGTGTGTCTGATGCGCGTTGCCCAGTTAGATTATGATAATTATAGTAGTATCACGGAATGAATATCGATCGTTTGAAAAGACGGTATTTTTTAAAAGTAACAGTTAACTGCTATATCAGTTAATTTTTAAAATTTTTATAATAAATACCTACTAGTTAAAAAGAAAAACATCTTAATTTTATGAACAAAATCCGATATCAACCAGTTTAGTTGGTTCTAAATCAAATTTTATTTTAGAACTGTACCTTTCGAGATACTGCGTAAAACATTTAATGGTATCATCTGTGGTCAGTTCTCCAAACTGCGTATCTACCCACTTACTTCAGATATATTACACACTGTTTACTTATAGCAAGTACTATTTACTTCCTGTGACATGGTTTAATTCGCTGGAGCCGTGTGATTCGGAATAAATTACACTGTACGTCGTAATCTGTACGGATCCAATTTCTAATTATCATTAATCATGTCATGATTCATGGATATAGTACAAGTAAGTAAATATAATTTCAAAAAGTTGATTCATCGTTTTCACTTCGCTGGTATGAAAATACGATTGTCTGCTGTTTCGTCAATATTATTATTATACATTATGTTGTTAGTATTCCCAAAATCCGCGCAAAACGTTTTCGCTCTTCCTTCATCAACCGTACTTACAGCTAAGGAATAGAACTGCCTACCTGCTTCTGTGTTCCCTGACACTATAATAATGTGGCCGTCTTCAAGTCTAGGGTGAATGAGCATTTACTAAGTAAGCGTGCTCAGGCGTGATTGTGGTCAAACGCAAGCCTTATAATGTACAAAAAAAATTCGCTGCTGAATGCTTTAGCGCCGTGTCAGTAAGTCAACTAAACGCAGCAAACAGTACCTAATGTTGTACCGGGTGTAGTGAGGTCAAAGAAATGCTCGGGACGAAAGCTTCCGTACGTGCCGGCGGCGTCAACGCCGCGGTCGCTATAAAGGCGCACGCGCCAGTTTACGAGCTTCGAGTGCCCTGATAATAAAATGCTTTGAGAAAAGTATTGCTAATGCAACGCCCTGGTTTACGGGAACTTTGAATGGCTAATATTGGAATTTTCGGATGGTTTCGTAATAAATTTTATTCATTTATTACTTTGTGATCGAAAGTCACATCTAAAAATGTGATTACAACCATCATCCCAAGTAAAACTCTCGTGTTAAAAAACCAACCATACATCTGAATCCATTCATCATGAATCTATCGTAGGTACGGAATGTAATTGGATTTAAAAAAATCTTCCACATCTTTGGAGTCAATCAATAGAGTAATTTTTTTTACAACTGACCCGTGACTTAACTCTATCTCACCTGATGGAAAGTGCAGATGAGGCCAAAGTTGTAAACCGGTTCAGTAACAGCCTATCCACTCTAGCCTTGAAGAACCCTAGGTTGTATCTATCTGGAAACACAGACAATGGGAGCTAATTCCATTCCTTAGCAGTTTTGTATGAGGAAAGATGAAGCGAACTACTTTGTCTGGGCCAATGGAAAACTAACCACAAAAGGCTGAAAGATGGAGACACTAAATTCGCACATCAATCCATCTTTAGCTAATATCTTTCGGGTACTAATGACGGACAATTTATTACTTACCTACAATTATCTGTTTAAAAAATGTATTAAATTATATTTACAATAAACTGAAAAACAACTGTACGAAATAAGTACCTAGTTATTGATTTTGCTAGGTCAAGAGCAAACATTTCTAAATTAGGTCACTAAAATTTGAATAAACAATCATAAACAATGGCAGATGCACTAATAATAAATTTCGTCCTAAATGAAGGAGTATTATTAAAACCAACACAAACTTCGACGGCAAATGTCATTGCTAGTTCTAGCCCTCTGTATTACAACCAAATCGAATTATTAACAAGTTCATTATCATAGCCCATATACGTCTCACTGCTGCGCACAGGCCTCCTCCAAAAATGAGAGGGCCCAATGCGGGTCGGGAACTTCACATACACCATTGAATTGCTTCGCAGGTGTATAGGTTTCCTCACGATGTTTTCCATCACCATAGAGCTCGAAGTAAATTTCAAAATGTAATTTCGCACATAAATTCCGAAAAACTCAAAGGTGCGTGCCTGTGCTTGAACCCACGGGCCACGATCCTCTAATTGAGAGATCATAAGTAAAACCACTAGGCCATCACGGCTTACAAGTTGCTAGTACAAAACTTTAATATATTTTATTATTTATTTAATGAACAGGATCATTCGACTACTCATATGAATCATATGTATCAATTGAGATGAAATATAATTATGAATGAAATGAAAGTAAAATTCTGAAGAAACACGTCGTTGTAATTTAGAAATAGGCACAGATTAAACCTTTCACTCGGCACCCTCTTGACACAGTTCCTTTGTCACTCTTAAAGGGAACATCAGTAAAACATGAGCGTCGGTTAGCTAGGAGCTGTTCCTGAACCGCTCAGAGTGAAATGAAATGTAACAACCTGTTCCAAAATGAGCGCACACAACAAATAGCTCACAATGAATAACTGGTTTTACACTTATTCATAGCAAAATACACAGCTGGGCTACAAATATCTAAAGCAAAACTGCAAAGCTGACGGATTCATTGGACATATGCCGCAAAATCCAACTAGTTGTTCTTGTTTATATTCATTGGTTCCCCGAAACATAAAAGTATGTGAAATTCTGTTGAATGAATAGTAAAGGTAATTTAAAATGTTGTTGAAAAGTGGAAAACAAAGCAGCGGCTATTGACAGGCCGCATCGCCGCGGCCGCCGGCGTCTGTAAACGTCCGTCTACAATGCCTGATGGTTGGCAATCCCATCTCGATCACACTACATTTAGCACTTGTGTGTTGATTTTTTGTTGTAAAACGTAAACAAAACGCACCGACAGAATTAATGATGCCGAGACTCAGTTACAGTAACGATTCTAGAGCGTAATTCACACGTTGGCGGCAGTTCCAAAATATCTCTCACAACACACCGTTCACTAAAGTTTTCTAAATAATAAATGGATCCGACGACGGAAGTATTGCCTTTGACGTAAGACCACGGCCGTGTGGAATAATACGCGAAAAGTCACTAGAGACATCGATTTATAAAAATGTACCGTTTCCGCAAAATGCGGTCCTTGGACGCGGCCAGCGCGAGTCAAAATAAACGTGAGGCAACGCTCTGGCGTGACACCGCGGTGACCGAGTGTCGTTGGCTCCCATGCTTCACTACCGGCACAACGACACGACCCATTTTATACGACACGTACCATTTTATTTAACTTAACGCGACTTAGCTGAATAAACAGCTTTGCTCCTGAGATAAATATTCTTACCCTGCACATAATTATTGTCGCCCCGACATACGTTCGGCTTTCGTTTTTATTGGACAAGTGCACTCAGTTTGATGTAATTGCTTCGTTTTAATAGTGTTTCTTGAACAAGCCATTCAGATTTACTGTTTCCAACATGTCGGCTCAACGGTTATAAACGTAAATCCGTGCAGTTGTTAAAATCTACTTGCAATTGACTGACTAAAAAGTGTCTTCTTAGTACAATTAACTTTCCATGTTTTTATACAATTATATATTGTATGATCTCGTAGGTAAATAGTTATACTAACTCGAATAAATGTTGATAAGAGACTTACCTCTAAATCGGAATCTAATCCATTAAAACTGGACGAATTCACTTCAGCACGCAATGATAATCTGTTAGGTCTACGTGCAAGACTATTCACACCCATAAGTTTGTTGGATCGGCCTAAAGTAAGACTACCACTGGGAACTATTTCTGGTTCACGAAACGAAAGTTTCTTGCGAGGTCTTTCACTTGCATCCAGCGCCTGGAGATCTTGACTGCCAAGTCGGTCGGCAACAGGTACAGAGAGCCGCGACTGAACACACACGTCTTCTGAAGAATCAAACGGTCTCAGACGCATATCTTTGGGGTCACTTGCACATTTAAATTCTTCCAAGTCATTGTCGTGTCGTTTCATAGCTCCAACCGACTTAGGCCGCGGTCTTGCACCAAGATGATCCCTAGAAGTGCTTTCATCGGCACGGCTCCTTCGTCTGTTAGAGCGTAATTCTCTGAATTCAGGTTCAGAACGACTACTCTTTAATCTCTCTTGATTCTTCTTATCCTTTGACTCGTGTTTGAGCGTCGATGCTTGTTCATGTTTGGGTTTTAAAGCACCGCTCAGCGAAAACAAGGTACTCCTTGCTTTTAGCAGGACTTCAGTGGGTAAATTTTTGAGCATGTGTTCGTTTCGTCTTTGTTTGTTATGGTCCGAGCGGTTCGACATGACGCTGTGAGTCAGTGTCTGTTTCATGTGGCGTTTTCGAAGGGACCGTCCGCGTGTATCCCGTGAGTAAGCGACGCGAGTTTACGGTCGGCTCCTCGCGGATCTACTGAAGTGGCGGCAACGTGGTTGCGCCCGCGTCTGTAGTCGCACCACAAATAAACATGTTCGCGTAATACAGCGGTATACCTCTGTCATTGTTATTGATTAAATTATTGATAGGAAGTAGTGCAGGTAAGATGAGAAATAAATACTTCGCCTGTTAATGAAATGTCATGTTAAATTCCATACATTTCAATCTAAAACCTTGCTTTTCTTATAAATATTTCAAATTGGAAATTGAAATTTATTTCACTCCTTTTTTTACGCTAAAGGGATCAACGGCTTTTTCTGAACCGCTAAACTTTCTCCTTCCGTGATTTTAACGGCAAATCTTAAGTGTGAAGTCTTCGCAACTAATAGGATTACGTTTTTACTAACAAAAAATTTAAAAGGCAGGTGGCATGCCTCTTCAGAAATAAAATTTTCGTCGCCATTTTAGACTAACGGAGTTAACTTTCATAGAATATCAGTTAAAAATGTGTCAAAAATCTATTTATCTATTTCTAGCCGAGCTCAGTATTAATTATTACGACTATTTTTCCAATACAAGCCCATACCACGTCGTGCTCTATAAAGTAAACAAAGCCCCCGGAACTTCGCAAACTGGCATCAGCAATCAATTACGATATAGCTTTACTTAGGGCAAAGTTACTAGTGTTATTATTATCCTTATCGGGTAGTCTGTTACTTACCTAATGAGGCTCGAACGTAATCAAACGAAACTTTCCCTATTTATTCTACCGTCTGCTGAAGTTAGTGGTTCTCCTGACTCGTGCCTCCACTATTCACTTGCCTCCGAGTGTATCTTACATCCCACCTAAACGTAATTTAGACGCAATAAACAACTGTAACAATTAATTGCGCTATTTAAACCGCCTCAAAGATTCCGAAAAGTGTTCTCGCATGAATATTTATGGCATTCGGGAACGCTTGATCGAGGCCTGTAATTGATTATAAAAGTCGAGTCGGTAGCGGAATCGGTGATTTATTATTGTCTATAAACAATGGTGCTACCAACTAAGAAAACTCGTTGCAAACTCGCTAAAGTACTTTAAGCTACCGATCTTCATTTCGCAACGATTAAGAAACGCACGGGACGATTATGTTGAGGTGATTGAGCGAGTTCGTGGGGAGTTTGAGATTTATTGTAGAGTCCGCGGTAATTCCAGGCATCAGTTTGACAAGCGTATACAGTAGTGTTCGCACTCTGATTTAAGAGAGGCCAATAAATAAGCCGTCTGCTTGCCGTAGCCGATGGAGGACTATTTAACACACGGCATTAGGTGCTGCCTCGTCGCTGGCAGGTACCACTTTGTAGACACTACACCGTTAATTAATTAGAGAGTGGAATAGTTTTCTGTTGTAATCAGAAACTTTGTAGAGCTTTCAATTAAACAATTAGGTAGACCGACAAAGATAGGCTCGTTGTTTTATTGAAGCGGGAAATGTACAGTCACATTTTAATGATTTCTCTTACGAAAATAGGCCAAGTGCCAGTCGGACTTATACACAAAGGGTTTCGAACCAACGTACAGTCACCAGCAATAATATCGGGTAGGACACAGTAATCGAAAACATCTGATCCGATCTTACGGTGATTTAAATGCGAATAGAGTAGTGTTAGATATTTGTAAGTGATTTGTCTTATCAGATATATCCTTTGAGGATTGGGCTAAATCCTCAAAGGATATATCAGATGTTGGTGCCATTATTACTGTAGGACTAAATGCTTGTTTGGGAACCTCGTTCAATTTTTAACTTTATATAATGTTTATTGTTTGTTATTTTAGCATATTAATATGTAATTTAATACCCATCTTCATATAAGTATATATGAGTATTTACTCAGTGAAATATTTATGCATCTACCTAAATACTATGGTTCAAAAAGTAACAGCCCTGTTAGCTGTGAAGTAAGATGGACGGACTGAGTTACGGACAGAAAGACATGCTTCGGCCTTAGTAACAGGGTCGGGTTGGCATCCGCATTGTTCATTGAACCAAATTGTTCATTGCTATCCATTTTCTTGCTAGTTCAACATTGATTATACCTATCTCTTAAAACCTAATCTTTTTAGGGTTTCCGTAGCCAAATGGCAAAAAACGGAACCCTTATGGATTCGTCATGTCTGTCTGTCTGTCCGTCCGTATGTCACAGCCACTTTTTTCAGAAACTATAAGAACTATGCTGTTGAAACTTGGTAAGTAGATGTATTCTGTGAACCGCATTAAGATTATCACACAAAAATAGAAAAAAAAAACAATAAATTTTGGGGGTTTCCCATACTTAGAACTGAAACTCGAATTTTTTTTTTGGTCAAACCCATACGTGTGGGGTATCTATGGATAGGTGTTCAAAAATGATATCGAGGTTTTTAAAATCATTTTTTTCTAAACTGAATAGTTTGCGCGAGAGACACTTCCAAAGTGGTAAAATGTGTGTCCCCCCTGTAACTTCTAAAATATGAGAATGAAAAAAGTAAAAAAATATATCTAATGATGTACATTAACCATGTAAACTTCCACCGAAAATTAGTTTGAACGAGATCTAGTAAGTAGTTTTTTTTAATACGTCATAAATAGTAAACCGCAATTTTTTATAGATAATGCGGAACCCTTCGTGCGCGAGTCCGACTCGCACTTGGCCGGTTTTGTTACCGATATTTACAATCGCTCATGTTTACTTTACTATCGATACTCGTACCTAACTATAACGATGGAACTTCCTCGCTCTAAAGAGTCACGTTGGTTTTAGCCAGCAAAATAAGAGACGCAACGGCATATATTGGTCCTTAAAAGCGCAAGATATACATATAGCAGGTACACGAGTACATGGAAAGGGAATTAACTTCGTTTCAGCGTTCATGTAAAAATAACTGTCATATTTTCATATTGTCGAGATCAAAAATCGGAAAACTTCTTTACGGACCGACGTCATATGTTATTTAATAGGTGCTGGCCTTCCTTTGATCTGACCTTTATGATCTCTCGCATGTGACAAGATAGATCATAAATAAATAGAAATTATTCTGATGTCATCGCGGTGCAATTTGTCATTTTATTTATAAAGTATAATTCGTCATGGAATATTTTATAATCTGACTTGTTTTGTTCCCGTATCGATCGGTTACACCGCTACTGCATTCAGGATACAATCTACCAGATGTGCCGAACAAAATAATTTTATAGTAGGTATACTCAAGCGCTATCTAAGGTAACGGCGCCTATTACCGTGGTACTTAAGGGAGTTTTGAAATTAGTTAAAAAAAATAAGGGTATCAAAGCTTCTAAACGACCGAAAATATTTTTTTTATTTAAGATTGTTTATTGAACTTTCGTCGTCGTAACTTTCTGGACTCGTTTTACTATTGATTATTTGATAAAATAATTATTGAAACCAAAATACCCAAGTCTTCTATTACCGTGGCAATGGACAGGTTATGATTCTATTACCGCGAATTGAGCTTCCATTACCGAGTGTATAAAAAGCAACAACTTTTTACCATCGGTAATAGGAATCCGACTCATAATTTGGAACCTAACACCGAGGTTAATAAAAAATAATGACTTTTGGTTCTGTATACTGTTTTTGTAATTATATTTTTTCAAGGAAAACTAGAAATATAACGTCAAAATATGTCTTACATGATTATATAATTTTCTTTTGTAATTTGTCACAATATTGCAAATAATTAAATTACTTATGAGTATTTCTGATTGATGAGTAAAAGTCTCAACTTTATCAAAAAAAATCTGCACTTACGGTACCCTAAATGTGATATATTTTAATACAAGACTAAAATGTCACTCGGTAATAGATACTTCCTAAAGAAATTATCACCGACCCAAACAAACATTGAATGGGTTGGTAATAGATTCCCATACATTTTATAACCGATGGTTATGTGGTCGTACCATCGGTAATAGGCTTAATTTGGAGTGTTATAAAATCTAATTCCGACCCATAAAATTAATAAGATACAGTTGTATTTTCATCACAAACCGAAAATATTAGTTATTACCTTGGTATAAAACCAAAATTATATAACTGATAAGTATAAATATGATTTTATCTCAATATTTAAACAACTGGACAAAATAACGGTTTCTATAGAAACTAAAAATTCAATACTGAAGTTTTTGTTAAAAATTAAGGGTTTGTTGAATACTTTCCATACCACGGAAATAGTTCTTTAATAGTGTGAATAGATCAAGATTGGAATAACTGTAAGAAAATATATAACAGATCACATATACCAAAAATAAAGCATAAAGAACCAAAATCACCATTTTACCTATTACCGTGGTATACCACGGTATTAGAATCCACATAAAAAAACGACGCCTATCATCGCTGTATTTTATTTTCAATTTTAAACTTATTTCCAGGATAAAAAATATAAAAAATATATTCAAAAGTCGTGCAGAAAACTGTAAACAATCGTTTAAAAACCATAACATTAATTCAATTGCTGTAAATATTACGTAAAATACTAAATAAGATTCGAGTTAACTTACATGTGGCGTCACACGTTTGTATGGCAAGACCTCTTCCTGCGGTGCCATCGCGGAAATCGATGAATTGCGATCTCTTATTTCATTCACACATACTAGCGCTAATAAGTTTGTTAGTCAATTAAATGAGCTTCATTCACAGAAAATTCGTTTTTTAGTAAATCGATCGGCTTATTTTTAAAATGCATATTTCAAAATACCGCGGTGATGGTCGCCGATTTTGATACCCGCGTTAACAGGCGCAGTTACCTTAATAGGAGAGTTACGAGCTGCACCGTCACACAACACGCGGCAGTTATTATTTCACGTGTGATTATCAGAGCTAGTAAAGCAGAGTGTGTAATACATACAATTGGATTAAATTTATTGCTGTGTATTTTGAGAGATGGCACATGGATTACAAAGTAAAGAGGAGCGATTAAATTGAGCTCTTGTTGGTATTTCGCTGACACGCACACTGAATGTCGTGACGGGGAAGCGGTGCGCGCGGCGCACACGGCTACCATCTGCTCTGCTTGATCAAAAAGCAGTTTTACTTACATTTTTTTCAGAAATTCAGTTAATGTAGTTACGTTATGCATATTTGTGACTTTCTCAAAGTACCGCTGTCATAATTTTGGTGGGATTTGAACGCACATGTGCGTTTGCGGAATCTGGCGAGGTCTTGGGCTTAACAGCTGTCAGCGAATGCTTTAATCATGTGTTAAAGAGTTGATGCTGCGTTAATAAGTCTTCTTAGCAGAATCACGCAAAGAAATACTTAGCAAAATTTTGCTCTTTCCGTGATTAATCAAACATTATCTTGATGAGTTTAAGTAGATTTAATCAGAATTATATCTGGCATAAATATTCACGTAACTTTTAGCACGGGGTACGCCAAAAAAGAAGTACTCTCTCAACGTATAAATAACATTTAATTTTGTCTTTAAATATATTGCTATTTAAATATACCTATAGTACCTACACTAAAGGATGGAATGTGGAACTTCGTAATGTCGAACCATTGGTACAAAATAATTGTATTCTGCCACAAACTTCTACAGACTCATACATATCATTTATAAACGTTAAAAATTCAATTCCTGCATATGTATATGTGTCAAACCAAGGGCGAGTTTTAAATACCTAATGACGTATTGTCATCATAACTTTTATGCCGTTCTACTTCGTTATTTTACTGTTGCCGTCCTACGTTAAGTATTCAAAATAACGGGAATGGATGCTCAATCTGCCAAGTTTCTTGTGGACCATTTTTGTGGGCAACGATATGGTCTTAAATGGAGCGCTGGTAGAAATGTCACGTTATTCCCACAAAAAAAAATTCGGAAAAAAATATTGTACAGTCGGCCAAAAATATGGTTTACCACCCTATGGTTGAAGTTCATTTGCATGAGGTCGATTTTCCCTTGCTTTTTACTAGTGACTTCACTCAGAAAAGTCAACCTTAGCAATTTATAGATCTCACAGAAACTTTTGTCAAAACTGGTAGACCACTTTCTTAGCCGACCGTACAAGCTTTATTGCTGACTATCTCTTTATTGACCGTACTGGCATTGTCATTTAAACTGCATTATATTTTCCAAATTTCAAGTCAATCCGACATTGAAATTGGGCCCACTCGCAAATTTTGATTACAAGCAGACACACAGATACTCGGACAGGGTGAAACGAAGCAAAAACTTGTAAAATGGCAATAATCAGCTTTATTTCGTTTAATAATATTAATTTCAACGCATCCAGCGACGTCTGCAGTGAAAATGAACCGCGGGAAGCTAGATACCGTTCAGCGTCGGATCGAGACACGAATTTGGACCATTATACGTATTACACAATAAAGGGAGTGAGAATTAGAAATTTCTGCCATACTCAAACGTAATTAACATAAACATCCTTCTCAGTACAGCGCATTTAAACAAGAGCTGTGTTTATTTCCAACAAAATTGTACTGTGCGACGAAATAACAAGTATATTTTGATAAGGGCGGAATTCAAAAAGTTGGAACATGTTAAATGGGCCAATTTTTATTTTGGTGTCTGTTTTGACTTTTTTTTTTAATTTGGAAAATTTCATGTTATTTCTGCACAGAATCACGAGCTTTTTCGATCTTACTAGGCCTACTAGGAGAACAAAGTGGCCCAAGTTTTTTTTTCCGTTGAGTTACCATTTTTTTCATAGACTTTACATGACCGTAACTAAATGGAAGAATCAAAAATTATATGGAAATTTTGGGAACCTTTTTTCTCCTTTAGTTAACCATACAAAACGACTTACTAAAAAAATTTCGCTGTGGCACGAACATTAGTCCGTACAATTTTTATGGTTAATTATCTGTCAGTCATTTAATAAAACTATTACTTTACTTTAACTATGGGTGTTACAATGACAATCTTTTTGAATTTCGAACATAACGGTATAATTGCCTATTAATCTGTAAAACTAGGTAAGTAAAGAGTTTCCGTTTATCCTATGAGATCAGGAACTAATTACCTACTGATCTTACGTAGTCGCTTAAAGGCTCGTTAACTTCCCTGACACATCTCTATTCAACCTTCCCTGGGAACTTTGCCTGCGCACATGCTCTACAAAAGAGCTCAAAGTACCTATTTACCGGATACGGTAATAAACGTGCTATTTTTCTTCTGCCAAAAAATATGACACGCATGACAACACTCCTCATTCTTATGGGGATATGTTCACTTATGTGCGTGTTTCATATTTATATGTTGGTTCTGTTTTGGTAAGTGTTTGTAGAAACATGAAAAATATTGGCATGAGTACTTATGTCTGCTCTGCGTATATATGTAACTCGCTCCCCACGGAAAGACAGAAAAAAAAACATCAAAAATAAGCTTAAGGCAAATCTTGTCGCAAGTGGTTTGTGTAAAGGAAACCATTAGGAGGTAAAGGAACCATTAGTTACGGCCATACCACTGACTCTTCCAATATTGACAGATCTCGACGAGCAACACTTTTACTCACGAGAATGAAATTACCTTCCCTCTAGTTTTATTCAGTCGACCAGAGAAAAAATTATAGGGAAAACTGCACAAAATTGCAAAGTTCGAGATAGCCTTAAAACTTCCCGGCATTGTCTGTAGCTAATTATAAAATCTTGACTCGTATTATTTAATTTTGTTTATTATTTATGCGTTCCGTTTCCCCAAGTTAGATGGGAAACTCGTAAGGAGGGGTCCAACTTTACGGGATGTGGATTTACGTAAGACATAATCAAGTACCTAAACATGAACTGTGTTATAGTAAAATAACATCAGGTTAGGCAGTAAAACGTTCTCTTATTATGCATGTAATCATAAATTAGTAACGACACTAGCATAAAAGTAGTCAGACACGATAAAAAACAATGGCCAATTGAAACTCCACCATGCAGGTAGAGTTTTCCATGCGTCAGGATTTGTTATGGAGCATGAGAGCTTTTATGTTTAGACATAAAAGATTACAGCAGGGCTTCTTGTTAAATAAAAAAAAATTAAGTAATACTTAAGGCAGCGATTATTGGGAATTTAAACTGTAACATTTATTTTCAATGTAACTTCTTGCGTGTAAATCATCTTAGCAGTAGCGTAAATCTGTTCCGCACAAAAAGCTCAAAGCCACAACTGGGATCACGATGACACAGACAAAAGTCTTTTTTTCCATTAGGGTATTCTTCAATTTTACACTTATCGCGTTCCATTTGCGTCGACATTGTTTCGGCAACGTAATACGTCTCAGTAATGTCTTCGGGTTGCTCTACCCTTTTACTGCGTCCATTCAGTCGGTGAGTACGGGGGTTTGTTGAAAAAGCGGTGATTCCCACGTATTGTTCACGATACGGAGACGACAGCTGTGGGTTATCGCCGGCCCGCGTTTTATAGCGCTCTGCTCTCTTCATAAACAGCACACACGAGCTCTCAAACGCGGGCCACGGCCCGTACTCTAAAATGCATTAGGCCACTGTTATAATACTCGTAGTTTTATTAATATTTTGAGTTGACAGATTGCTTTGTAATTAAATTGCGCGTAAAGTAAATTTAATTAATTCAGTGAGTTATAAGACTTATAAGTCAGTTGGATGATGGAGGTGATAATTATATTATGTACGTATCATCGAAAGCTTGACAGCAAAACTCGTCAGCCATATTTAAAATGGCAGCACTTAATTTAAACATATTAATACTATAGTTTTGTCATTTAATTGTTTTGGTACTACTTGTAGTATCAATAGTTCATGTACCATGAGATTTTCGGTGAAACATACTGAGTTAGTGTGGGAATTGAACCCACTTGTAGGGAATAGCATCGGTTTCGTATTGGTCTGAAGATACAAGTAGAGGATATGAGTAACAATAATGTGAATACGGCGGAGGTTAACAGAAAAAGATAAATATTTACTTGACTTGTAAGTATAACGCTACGGAAATTAAGTATGTTAAACATGGGTTCAAAGAGTGTTGAAAAACAGAAACGGTCTCAACTCTGCAATGCGGTCGGCATAGCATAATAAATGCCAACAGCTCTCATTTTCAGTAAAGCCCCTACCGGAGATTTTGCGTGACAGTGAGCATAAAAACATATCTTAAACATGTCTGAAATGATATTTGTAAACTGACATGGCGGAAGCAAGGTTATACTTAGTTAACACAGCATATAACAATGCGGTACCCAAGGTGGACTGGTCTTTAGGTAAACTAAATATACTTTTACTTCGAAGGCATTTTAGTCAAGCTATTTACACAACAACAACTAGATTGCCAGAGCTAACGTTATACTCGTATTGTAGAGGATTGTTCTTTTGCTGCATGCAAAATTAAACTGGATGATTCTTCGGGTATTGATAGAATCTGCAGACATTTAACCTATAAAAGACTGATCTTATAAAATTGTAACCGCTCAAAAAGAAAAAAACTGCTTTAATTTTTAAATGGTAAACTAACCTTCCTGTTGCTTTTAAAAACGTTGCATTTGAAGAGGTTTGTGGCGCCATCCCTTGCGATGTAGGAGAAGATTTTCAAGTCTGAGCTGTCGTGAGAGACGTAGAAGATGCGGTAAATAGGGTGATGCATGATGTCTATGTTTTCGATGCTGGAGTCGCTACTGCTGCCGCGACTGAAGAACTTGGCGCCTTTCTGTAAAATAACATCAGAATAATGGCTATGTCGGCAACGTTGTTAAATAAGACACTGGAGCATTGCAGTAAGTTCTGGCATGGGTAACATGAGCAGTCGAGAAACACCGAATCCTCTTAGAAGTGAATGAAAACAAAACAAGTAACGAAATCGCATTATAACGTCATGGTCCAAGAGCTGATAGGCATTTTCGAATATATATTTGGGGCAGCATAAAAGCTTGTACACTGCTAACTTTATGGTATTTAAATATAAAATCTCGCATTTTCGTGATCACCTGGAAAGTAATTTGTTCCGCCGAAATGGACTGACTAATTTTAACAAGAACTAGTATATTTATTATTACCAAAAAACATTAGGTACATTATGTCGATTAATAATTAAAATGAAGTACGTTTTTTTATTATAGTTTTGTAAACATCAGGTTAAATTATAGATCCGACTAAATTATCTGGCTTTTTAATATTTTTACTCCTCAAAGACTAAAGGTATTAAAAATTCGACTTGCCTTAAGGCCTTATCGTGTTTTTGGCGCATTTATTGCATTCATTTAAACTCGTGCTGTATCATTACTAGCAATGCTATAGTCCTGAAATTCATATGTAAGATAATTGAGGATTCACTCTAGTGACAAGTGTTTATCGAAACACGATTACTTGTAGTAGTTCGCTCGATAGAAAAAAATCCAAAATCGTTTCAAAAAAATAAAATAAACTCGTAGTACGACGCTAATTACTGCACGGCAGGTCATGACTTTTTGAATGTTAATAAAACAAGATGTTTTCTAGGGCGTAGTTTTGCTACATTTTTAAAATATGTATTTGTTTTAGTAATAAGATGAAAATACCCAAAACACGCGCAGTCCAACCAACCTATCTTGAGCCATCGTGCCTCGCCCACCCAAAATCGATTAACGCGAAAAACTCGGTAGGCCCTTAAGAACATTTGTCGCCCAAAATCTTCTTAACTATCTAAGAGACAATAGCTATTGCACGCGGCAATGTAATTCTGAATCGTCGACACTCGAACAAGCGATAAGTTATCTAAGTGGAGTTTGACGAAATTCGGCCAAGAAGGAAGCTACTCGTAAAAGAAAAACTTTGTCCTGTGTCAGTTATTAGTTGTGGGAAAGTGCCAATAACAAAACATAATGTTGACCTTCGTTGCCTGCTTTATTGTGTAGGAATTTAATATTTATCATGCTATTACAATATTTTTCATTAACAATATAAAAACACAAAGGAAATATTGTCTTTTTTTACAACTTAAAACATTACACGTCTCAATTAAACAACTTTATTTACTCGCGAATAATTGACAACTCCACGGGGAGGAACTTGCGAATCGTAATTGACGATTGGGAGGTTCGTACGAAGGCTTTGTAAAGTACCAAAACCATTAAACTAAATTAATTAACAGTCCATTCTTAGACCGATTCAGCGGAAGGGTAAGTTAAATTTAAAGGTTAAATTAAAATTGATCGATCGCGGCTTCATTGTTCGCGGTTAGACGTTGATTTGTTGGTACAGAATCGCTGTTCCGGGAAGCGCTGTAGCCAGATAATACGGGGGCTGCTGAGGGGCAAGAAATAGCTCTCAATTAGCTTCCCACCCGGCTGGAACGTAATTACAGGCCATCGCATGAGGATCCCGATAACAGCTAAGGGATGATTACAGACCATTTCCACTCGATGGTAGGTATAACATCATATCAGCCCATATAAACCCGCTACAGGGCACAGGCCTCCTCTCAGAATTAGAGGGGTTGGACCGTGGTTCCCATGCGGGTCGAATGTGAATTGGGAACTTTACACGCGCCACTGAATTTCCTCGCAGACGTGCAGGTTTCACCGTAAAGCTCATGGTAAATTTCAAATGTAATTTGGCACGTAAATTCTGAAAAACCCAGAGATCGGACGGGGAGGGATGGGATGGGAGGTTTGGTTTGAACCCACGACCCTCTGCTTAGGCTACCACGGCTTATTAGGTATACTTATAAGTACATGACATGATATTATGTTCGAACCCGCGTTACTCTTGTTCATTTTATTCCGACTTTTCTGTTCCGCACCGCTTTTGGTAAACAAGTCCTTTAACATACAAAGCGTTCTTCACTCCACGACTTACAAGACTGAGGGAAATCTAGTACGGCAACCTGCATGAGTTATTGCTTCATGCATAAAATTATAATCGGGAAACTCGACAAGAAGCTGCCACGAGTAAGCGTACGTAGCAGGTCGGGTAATATAATTTAGAGGTTAACCTTCTTTTTTAATTTAGGTAATATTAAAACGAAAACAGCTAAATTTTACAATTGAGATGATGATAGTGAAATTTTAAAAAGAAAACCAGCGAGTACGTGTCATGTGAGGCAGAATACAAAATTTTATTAAACTATGAATTTGATCGGTCGGTAAATTCTGAATTTCTGAATGATATTCAACAAGTTTTTAGAAAATCTATATTCGATAGAGTGGAAACCCTACTCAGTCACATCACATCTAACTCTATTTAGATATACTAGATAGCCAACGCCATAGACTCCACGAAGTACGATAGACTACTTGTAAGTACTTATGCGATAATATAACAATAAGCGGTCCCTTTGAAAAGTTAGCACAAATTTCGCATTTGTGCCTAGGAATTCTATGAAACGGAGAGCACTGCAGTATGACTGGTTCTTAGTGTGAGTGATGTTGGAAAATTACTTAATAATCTCTGTCATATGTTCAAGTCAGTGACGCTCACATACCCAATACAACAATACTCCTAGAACCAACAAACTGTTTCAGCCAACAAACTGTTTCACAATTTGGCGTACTTTATTAAACTTAAGTATGTGCTAATATTAAAGAATAAATGAAACAATTAATAACAATTATTCTAGATGCTGGCTAAGATAAAGATTTAATCAAAGTTTGATTAAATAGTTATAGTTTCAATAACATTAGTGCCGAAAATGGAAGCTCAATACTGCTACGGTGAGTAAACAAGGCAGTCCAGCAGCATACCCAATGCAGTGACCTGAATTTTCATTTTCTGTGCTTAACCGCTTGTATTCAGCAGCCATTCAGTGGCTTATTCATACGAGTGCTTGTTTGCTCGTAGTTTGAGGCTGTGCATGCAGTCCAACAAACAATCTAACAATATTCTATTCAAAGTGTAAGACAGACAGATATGAGGTCTAAGGCCACAACATAGGATAAAACAGGATTTTATTCGCTTGTTTCTATTTTATTTCGACGAGATAGATAATGGTTTCCAAAGCGTGAGATAGTTGTGAGTTCACAACGTAAAAATAACGAGCGGTTTTTTTGCTGTTTTCCGTTTTATTTCAACAAGATTTCCAATGCGTAAGATGTTGTGAGTTCTAAGCATAAATACAATGAACGGTTTTTTGCACCTGTTTCGACAAGGTTGATGCATGATTTACTAAGCGTAAGATGTTGTGAGTTCTAAGCATAAACACAACCATCGATTTTCGTTTTCTATTTTATTTTGATAAGATTGGATGATGTTTTCCAAAGTGTACCAAGATTATATTGAGTTCTAATCATAAAATAAATATGCACCTACATAAATCAGTTTTTTGCTGTTTTCTTTTTTATTTTGACTATATTTGATGACGATTTCCAAAGCATCAGATTGCTAAGAGTTGTAAACATAAATACGACGTAGGTACGGTTCTGTCTGCTGTTTTCTTTTTTAATTGGATAAGATAGATAATGGTTTCCTTGTGAGCTTAGCATGACCGCAATTTGAGTGGACATACACATTAATTGAGTGGAACTCAAAAACATCCAAATTCGAAGACCGAAATATTTGTTTAGCGGCTACACCGAATCAGTTAAACAAAATTTGCGGGCAGTGGCTCCCGTTGGCAGCAGTTGACACGCCATTAGACAACGAGTGATTAATGGCGAGTCGAAAAAATCAAGACGCTTGCTCACTTCGTTCCGCGAATAAATCAGATTTCTGAAACCCGGATCAGACTTGCATTCGGGTAACGTAACACGGGGTAGAGTTGGAGTTTTCTTAATCCGTGAAAAAGGTTGTCGTAGCTTAGAAGATTGGCCACAGAAGTAATAACGGCCACTTGCACGGTCTTTTTTTTCGAGATACTGAGTAAAACGTTTTGGATTACCATTAGGTGTTGTCTGTGGTTAGTTCTCCACTGGTGCGTTTTAAAATACGACCTATAATTAATTCTGAATGAACAACACTAATCTAATGCACGATCAGACTATTCAATTCAAACCCTCATGTAATTTTCATAGGGGTTTGAATCACCTGGTCGTGCATAATTGTACTTATTGTCCGGT
Organism: Archips xylosteana; assembly: GCA_947563465.1. NCBI lineage: Eukaryota > Metazoa > Arthropoda > Insecta > Lepidoptera > Tortricidae > Archips > Archips xylosteana. Next base: position 40,368,435 of record OX387343.1, read on the forward strand.
CAGGGTCGACAAATACAGTCATACACTAACCGCACCCCCTTCCACAATCGATGTTGCCATTTTACCCTCTCCCGCTGTCAATGAGCACACGTTTTTTTGTGTTTTCATAGGTTTTAGTGGGTCTAAATATAAAGGTATATTCGGATCCATAAATATTGAAAGTCTATGTTATGTTTGCCATTATGATCATGACCATAACGATGAAATGAGTGAGTTCAAGTCTGGGCTCGTTACTCCGAATTTTTGGAATTTATGTGCGAAATTACATTTTAACCGTGAGATTTTTGGTGAAGGTAAAACACCGAGAGGAAATCTGCACACATCTACTGTAGGTACTTGCGTTGATTATCCTAATTCGCACTGAACCTTTTTGAGGAATATGGCCTAACATGTCCCTACAAGACAGTGGAACATAATTATTGTAAGTTTCATTATACCGTAGGGAACGAATTTCCCAAAATTACATCGTGCAAGATTTCATACCCATAGACCCAGAGGTTAATATTTTGTGATTTTATATGGATCTCGCGGGAAAATTGGGCTAAAAGTAGCCTATGTATTGTGTTATTCAGATGTTTAGCTATCTACACACCAAATATTATCTAAATTCATCAAGCTGTTTTAGCGTACAGGAGTAACAAACATACACGCAGCGCGCGCGCACACACACACACACACACACACACACACACACACACACACACACACACACACACACACACACACACACACACACACACACACACACACACACACACACTCACACTCACACTCACACTCACACTCACACAATTTCCCCTTTATAATATTTTACCCGACTGCGAAGAAGGAAGGGTTATGTGTTTGACCCGTATGTATGTATGTATGTAAGTATGTATGTCTGTATGTATGTCCATTCTTATGTGCTCTCGTAACTACACAACGGCTGAACTGAACTGATTTTGATAAATGATACGTCATTGGATTCGTCTTGATAACGCGAGTAACACTGGATACATGAAATTCTTGAAAAATTAAAATGGCGGATTTTTGGCGCCAAATTTTAATTTTAATGCAACAATAAATGCAGTCGGAGGCATGGGAGTCAGTGGCTGCATGGGATTTAATGTAACTTCATGCATGCCTCCGACTGCATTTATCGTTGCATTAAATTTTGAAAGACTGCCATCGACGTGTTATAAATTTTATTGTTATTGAACATTTTATCTTGTTTCCACCTTTTCAGTATATCTGCAGGCGGGTTTATGATTTTTTAATTTATTGTAAGATTCATTTTAAAACATTTAGGACGGCGTTTTGGAACGTCTATGTTGAACATGGACTAAGTGTACTCACTGTTACTGCAGCTGCTGTACCTATTTAATAATGCTCTGCCGGGGACATGGTAATAGCATATGTCGGGTTCCTTACAGCGACACTATGACGTTCAATAGATAATAGAAGCTCTCGAAGCATCCTCAGTTAAAAATGTTTCCTTCAACGCTATAAGTACCGGCTTTATCTTTGTGACCAAGAGTAACAGTCTTTTACATCCATACTTCTATACTTAATATATTTTATAATATAAATGTGAAAGCGTGTTCGTTTGTCCTTCTTTCACGTCGAAACTGAGCTACGGATTGTCATAATTTTTGGTATGGAAATAGTTGAAGGGCTGGAGAGTGACATAGGTTACTTTTTCACCATTCCTACGGGAAAACACGTTTTAATCTACTTCAGCGGGGCGAAGCCGCAGGGATCAGCTAGTTCATAAAATTACTTCAGTAAGATTTTTTTCCTTTTGAATTCTAGCAATAATGACGATTATCTAACTTTTGGATGTAGCACAATTATACATAGCTAAGTAAGTACGTTATTTTAATGCTGTTTTCAACAAGATTTGAACTGTACGATGAACTAAATGTCAAAACGGTTGTACGTAGAAAAACAATGCACAGTATGCTAAGTATAAGTTTTACTTCACCAAAATACTTCTCGATCGCGTTTACGTAAAAAAATCAATTACTAGGGAAACATGGACAGCGTCTCCGCGCGCGCGCTTCCATGTTTCCATAGAATTGAAATTTTTACGTAAACGCGATCGAGAAGTATTTTGGTGAAGTAAAACTTATACTAAGCGTACTGATTCAATAAAGATTCTAGGCTCCGAATATGATTTTGTCCCATTCGGTGTCGAGACCCTTGGTCCGTGGGGTCCTAGCGCTATAATAAGGCTTTTTAAAGAAATAGCAAAAAGGTTAGTCGACATCACAGGAGACCGAAGAGCTGGCAGCTACCTCGGACAAAGAATTAGTTTAGCTATTCAAAGGGGGAACGCTGCCAGTATCTTCGGAACCTTGCCTAAAGGGGCTCCGTTTAATAATATATTTTAGTTATTATTATTATTATATTCTTTAAGGTTTTTAGTTTTAGATAATTGTCATGATTGTAATGTTAATTTTCTGAATACATGCATTTTTATAAAGATAATTTGGTATTTTTATTGTAAGTATGTATTTGCATCTGAAAACGTCACTAATGCTGTATTATTTTTTAATAAGAATCTACAGCGAGCCGTCTGAAGACCTTGTCTAATAGTAAAAAATAAAAAATGCAACATTATTCTTTCCGTGGCGTATTTATATAGCAACGACAGCAAAGAGTCTCAAGCAAGACGTCCAAGTTCACAATCAAAGTTGGAACCGAGTTGAAAACGTCACCCAGTGGACTCTATTGCTGTTTTTTCGTTTTGTGAACATAAACATGAAACTTTATGTACCTATCCAGAATTTTGTGAATCATTTTAACATATCACAAGCCAGATTAAGTTTTAAAATTAAAACCTGATTGGGGAAATGGGTATTTGCAGTCTGTTAAGCACGAAGGACACGGGCACTATATTTAGGTTCATGATTATCATCATTTCAGCCGAAAGACTTCCACTGCTGAACATAGGCCTCCCCCAAGGCTCGCCAAACAGTTACGCTTAGTATAAGTTTTACTTCACCAAAATACTTCTCGATCGCGTTTACGTAAAAATTTCAATTCTATGGAAACATGGACAGCGCCTCCGCGCGCGCGCATCCATGTTTCCATAGAATTGAAATTTTTACGTAAACGCGATCGAGAAGTATTTTGGTGAAGTAAAACTTATACTAAGCGTACTTATCGCTCCTGCGCCATCCGCATCCAACGCGTTCCCGCAACCTTAACCAGGTCGTCGCTCCATCTTGACGGAGGCCTACCTACACAGCGTCTTCCGGTCAGAGTTCGCCACTCGAGATCCTTTTGGCCCCATCGACCATCAGATCTACGAGCAATCTGTCACTTGAGTCTGGCAATTCTTCGAGCTATGCCAGTGACTTTAGTTCTTTAACGGATTTCATCATTTCATATGTAATCCCGCAAAGAAACTCCGAGCATAACCCTCTCCATCGCCCATTCGCATATTTAGATTACCACGATTGGATTTCATAATAGTGCCTCTAATATTCATTGTTACCAAAAATTGCTAAAACACCTTTTAATTATCTTTAATGAAGGTACTTAAATGTACTTCACACGCCACGCCAGATCCGCTAAAAATCATTTTAGTTTCTTGATGTTACCTTAGTTTCACAATGCAAATTTATTCAAATTTAATCCAATATTAAGCAAATTACAGTGATTCTAAGAGATAACAACAGAACTTTAGTGGTCATCCGATGTCTATTTGTATACCTATAACGGACTAGTTTGCGCCCGCAGCCTCATCCCCTTTGCAGAATCGTACTATAGAAATACACCATAAAAAGAAGCCCTTTATGAATACAGAAATAGATAGGCATAGAAATAGATAATTATAAGTCGTAAATTTATTTTGTAAAGAGAAATAGATAAGTAAGTATTTCAAATACTCCTCACCTTAGTTTTGGCTTTTTTCTTACGAGTTGATACCCGCACTCCGTCTGTTGACACCTCAATCGTCACTTTCCGCTTTTTCACACCTTTCGCCTTGAACTCGTACTGAAAAAATATATGAAGCTTACAAATGAAATCAATTTTAGCGTACATAATAAATAATACAGGGTGAAATTTTGAACGTAATACAAAATTAGTGTTTCTGGCTTAGTTAATGCTGGACAACATAATGCATTTACCCTGTTGTTAGAATTAGTATTGTTAAATTTCAGGTGTCCATACATTTAGTTCATAATTTAACTACCTACAACAAAGTATGAAAATCCAAAATTTTATAAGACCAATTTCAACAATTTTGAGTAAATGCATTATGTTATCCAGCATTAACTAAGCTTGAAAAACTAATTTTGTATCACGTTCAAAATTTCACCCTGTATACTTAACGTACTCTTACGGTTCGGCCACGATAACGCGCGACCAGTGGCATAGCTAGCGTTTTCACGATTCATTGCGTGTGCTACCAGGCCACCACTTTGCGCTAAGCGTCTCGGCCACGCAATGAACAAAGAAAACGCTGAGCAGCCGGTCACGATTAGTAGCAATAATTACGATTTTACAAGGAAAGAGCCCGTATGTTCGGCCCGTACATACGGTATCGCACGATGCTAGCACGTAAATTAAAGTTGAATATTTCGCAAACAGATCACTGAATAGAAAAATCATGTCAGCAACCCCGCAATGGTTTTAAAATACCTATCCAACGATACCCCACACTATAGGGTTAGTCGAGAAAAAAAATCACCCCCCTTAACGTCTATGGGACGTACTCCAAAAAAAAATAGTTTATATTTTTTATTTTACCACTTTGTTGGCGTGACTGATATATATATATTCATGCCAAATTACTGCTTTCTAGTACTAACAGTCTCTGAGCTTAGCCGCGGACGGACAGACAGACAGACGGACAGACATGGCGAAACTATAAGGGTTCCTAGTTGACTACGGAACCCTAAAAAAGAGATAAAATCTCGCTGTCGTGCAATCTCGTATCTTCGCACGCCTAAATGTACGCACCACAGCAGGGTAATTGTGTAATTTTTTTGACACTCGGCATCGGATTGAAATGACAGTTTTTGTATGGCTGTGACAGCTGGCTGTTTCCGATACCTATTGTCGGCCCATACAAGAACTGTCAAAATGAACGCGACGGCGATTTCGAGGGAGTTAGACAATTAGCCTGCAACAGGCTAGTGTTAATAAAGCAATAAATTGTTGCGTTTAAGTCCCTGGTGTAATAGTAACTATAGGTACTTGATGTAAGTTCCTTTTTTTGTAAAAACACGAAAATTCGGAAAGTAGGTATGTATTGCTGTGTTAAGTTTTATTCATATACCTAAACACTTAAAGAGTAAGAGTTCACTGACATATAAAATTATATCTACATTTCAGATTAGTATTATATACAGGGTTATTTTTAATTCACTGACATCCTCTTAACCCTGAATTCCTATCACTCAAACAAATGTTTTTTGTTTTACGACTTTTTAAAATCTCAAATTTTCAAAACGTTATTACACCAAAAATATTGAGTTATGACAAAAGCCGTAAAACAAAAAAACATTTGTTTAAGTGGTAGGAGTTTAGGTTTAAAAGGATGCTAGTGAATTACAAATAACCCTGTATATAAAAAGAACGTTAATACCAGGGGGCTATTCCAATATGCGAAAATCGAAGTTCGTATCGTTCTGTCGCTCTCACTGTCCTATTATATTTAAAGTTGAGTAACACATAAATTTTCTGATCATGATAATAATGATGATGATGATGATTGGAGATATTGGAGAAAATTATATTCTACATTAGCCACAGAATTCAGATTTTATCAGGATCGGAAACACATACCAAGAATCAAGAAACATCTTGAATTCTCTAACCCACTTATTCATAATTGCTTAGTTATCTTTTTCTTAATAAAAGAATATTATTTGAACAAATTGTTGCCACTCCATTTGTCAAATTTTCCGCAGTTTGAGGTCAAACCAAGTCGTCACTGAAAGGAGGAAGACAATTCATACAACGTAAACACTCAAATTGAGAACCATCTGTCTGTTTTATTTCCTCTTACGCATCAAATTAAGACTTTTCGTATAATATTTATGTTTGATTAAGCATTTCTTTCTTCGCAATAAACGGAACAGATGATAAATAACTGGCTTCTAAATCTTTACAACCGTCACAGTTAAAAAGACGGACGTATTTTTTTTGGATATAAGAAAGAAGAGACTTAGGTACTTAGAGTCCCTGCAGATTTTAGGAACGATTTTGACTAGTTGCACAAACTATGAGCAGTGACACAGTTACGTATAAATAAATAAATAAATATCACAGGACACTTGACATTATCATTATCAAAGCCCCGACGACGGGAGCAAAAATGCACTTTTCACTAATGCTTAAATATCGACTATTGTCGACTATTCTATCGACATCCATACGAACAGTTTTTGAATCAGAAAATTGATCAAACTTATTATCTTACATGTCAGGTTGTTACACAATAATTATTACTAGTGAAAAGTCTATTTTTGGTCCCGTCGTCCGGGCTTTGAATATTATCAATTGACCTAGTCCTTAACTAAGGAAAGTTTGTGTTATGCGCACTAGATAACGGATACACACACAGATACATAAATACTTAAATAGGTACATATTAAACATACAAGACTCGGGCAGAAACATTCATACCCCTACCGGGGATCCAACCCGTTACCTCGAGCTTCGTAGTCAGGTTCTCACCACTAGGCTATGCGGTCGTCAAGTTCCAAACAACAAACAAAAACCAACATAAAAGTGTACAAGTATGTACTTATGACGAGCATATGAAAAAAAAATCCTTCACCCCGACACTTTATTATTAACCGCTGTCTAGAGACGCTGTCAGCATCAATTGACGTATTAATTGTTCATTGCATGTGACCTAAATCTGTGACGAATATGGTACGAACTAGATATAATATCTACATGTATATATGCACTGAAGATTCCTTTTAATTTAAGGAAGTACATAATTGCTATTAAATCCTAAACCTAACCTAAAAAATTTAAAGGTTTGCATTATGCGCTACACCCGAGACAACAGTGTATCATACCCTAGGTACGGTCAAGATCATAAATATATATAAGTACGTTAACAAGGTGTCAAAAATATCTGTACAACTCTAAGTTATTAACCATAAGGTCGATGTTTACATATTATGACGCGATGACTGTATACAAATTAATGTGCTTTCGACTGTACAAGATAGGTACACGGTTTGATATATTATAATTAAAAATTTAAGTTTATTTTGTAACCACATGAGTTTAATGTAAATTCAATAATTAGTAACATTTGTCAACCATACTTAATTACAAAAACCTGAAAGCCCAGTTATACAGGGTTATTTTTAATTCACTGACATCCTCTTAACCCTGAATTCCTATCACTCAAACAAATGTTTTTTGTTTTTCGACTTTTCAAAATGAAGCACTTTTTTTCCCATACAAATACACAGAGTATCGTAAAAATAAGAGGAAATCTCAAATTTTCAAAACCGTATTACACCAAAAATATTAAGTTATGACAAAAGCCGTAAAACAAAAAACATTTGTTTAAGTGGTAGGAGTTTAGGGTTAAAAGGATGCTAGTGAATTACAAATAACCCTGTATAGGGTGTCCGGAATATATCATCAGGTGGTAGCGTAAAAATTCGTAATCATAATTTTTTTTTTCGAAATATAGTCAGGCTCTTGACGTGGTTGGTTAACTTTGTATGTTAATGTATAGAAAGTTCATTTATTTTTTGGAGTTTCATGCATGGCAGTCTAGTACCGCACCCGCTAAAACGAAACCGGAAAGCAAAATATTGTTTTTGATTCAAGCTTTGGAAATGAAACGGCAACTACTGTAAATATTTAAGTTTGTAAGCATTTTTAAGCGTGCGTGTTTTTGTGGGTTTGTTTGTCCTTTACGCTAAAACAGCTGGACGGATTTGGATGAAATTCAGTACGTATGTAGGTAGTTGGACGTCTTGAATAATCCAAAACCTACGTTTTATCCCGATATCCCTACGGGATCCATGTAAATTCTCGAAATCTTTACCGCTAAGTATAAGACATGAATTTTTGCACGGGTGTTTTATTTTATACAAAGTAAATGAAGACCCATGGGAATTCAGTAATATCCCGGGGAGTTTCAATTCAAGATTTAATGGTTTACGAGAGAGAAGCCGTGGGTAAAAGCTAGTAGTTAGAAAAAACTTATTAACAATAAAATTAAACCAGAAACTTCAAACTTCAAACTGGTACCTAGATTAAGGCCAAACAAAAAAGGTATTATTTTTTGCTTTTCAGTTTTTTCGGTGGTTTTTAATTTTTTTGTTAAAAAGTTTTTATTTTATACTTTTTTCCCACCCTCGGGGTAATTTTTTTTTCTAAATTTATATAATAAACTTCAAGGTATACCCTATCCAATAAAAAAAGAATTATGAAAATCAGACTAGGTACTCTGTAAAAAGTTATGCCTGGTCATAGTGGTCATACAGTACAATCAGTGACTGACCAATCAGTCATCCCCTGTTTTCCTACCCTTAGGGTAAGGATATTATTTCCAAATTTAAATGGGACCACTCTAGGGATATACGCTTTCCAATTAAAAATAATAGTTTAAAAAAACTAAAAAACACGCTTTAAAAAAATAAAAATAAAAAAAATAAATAATAAATTTCAATTCACTATTCTTATAGTGCAGTACAAATCTTAATAAGCAATTATTATATTGTTATATCCAGATTAAAATTTGTAAACAATTCTAAATATTGATAAATTAAATAGTAATAGTTTAAAACATTTTATTGTAAAAAAAGCGTGGGGTGCATGTTGTCAATTGTCAAGGATTATCATTTTGATAACATCTTAAAAAGCACCCCACGCTTTTTTTACAATAAAATATTTTAAACTATTATTATTTATTTTATCAATATTTAGAATTGTTTACAAATTTTGATCTGGTTATAACAATATAATAATTGCTTATTAAGATTTGTACTGCACTATAAGAATAGTGAATTGACATGTATTAAATCTAAACATGAGCAATAAAGTGTACCGATAAATTTATCACTTTCTAAGCGTTTTTATTTGGTATATTTGGGGCAATGCGGTTCATTTATATTCAACGAGAAGGTGTCGGGAAGCGTGTCGTATTCATACATCAGCGTAACAGAAGGCGGCTACCTCGCAAGCCGACTATACGGAAATAACGTCTCAGCAGGCTTTTGCTCTTTATTCAGTCATCACCGATATTTTTTTTCAAAAAAAGAGCGCTAAATATCAGCCTATTTAACTACATTTATCCGTATTCTAATGCCAGGTCAAGAGGATAGCAATAAATTAAAAAAATGTACAATGCTGTCATTTTGGTCGATGTGCCCGGCGTTTTTAATGAAAAACTCTGTACAATAATAATCTCAGTATTGCACGTAAAATTGTTGTATCCTACACCTGCGCGTCATTTTCCTCGATTACAACGATCCACTGAAGCGATTTAAATGATTAATGATGTTTCCCGAGCTTATACAGGCCTGTATCAATCTTGCTTAGTTTTTGTGGTATGGTGCTGTATAAACGAAAAAATATCAGATACCTTACTAAGTAAAGTTGAAAAGAATTAAGACTTTTTTTGTGAAATATGGGGCGTTAAAATTAAATATGTATACCTACTATACTTATTATTGTTTCGTACTGTGTCAGCATCTGTCAAAGATGTCGAACGGACGAGGGACGGACGGTCTCGAAATATTCAGGTTGGAGCCTAATATTGATGTAACATTGTGGACTATACAAGTTGACACGCGGAAAATACAGTAGTATTTTAAAAATATTCTGGACGTATTTTGGTTGTTGAAACACATTGTTGATGTACATTTTCGGATGCTAATTAATCGAGTAACATTGCAGTTTTATTTCAGTTATGTATACTGATGGCGCAGGAGCGATCTGTTTGGCGAGCCTTGGGGGAGGCCTATGTTCAGCAGTGGACGTCTTTCGGCTGAAATGTTGATGAATGATGATACTGATATAAATTATTTTTTTACTATTTATTATTATTAGCCTATTCTGTCCCACTGCTGAGCAAAGGCCTCCCCCCAACATTTCAACTGATCTCTGTCCGCTGTATACGAAGGCCAGTCCTCCAAGAAGAAGAATAGTTCATCCCGCCATCGCCGTCTGGGTCTGCCAGTTCGCCTTTTCGAGTTGTTGGATTTCCACTCGGTGGTTATCTTGGTGGTTATTTTTGTACTATAGATATTCAAAACAGTAAAGTGGAAAGGAACATGTCTGAATAGTGTAAAAAATACCGAATGTGATAGAAAATGGTTGATAATTGCGAGTTCTCCATTATAATATGATAGTTCGTCGCTACATCTTATTTGCAGTGCTTAAAATGATAGCACACATGTTCAAAGATCGTCTAAGTTTTCGTTGTAACTATTGTATGTTGTAATATATATTTTATGTCCTGTAATAGTCAATACCAATGCGCAATTCGGTTTTATTTCTATCAACGATTTATGCCCCAGTGGTCAATAGATGCTTCATTTTGTATTTTACTGCCGCCATGAACCGCGGGAGGCTCGGAAATGGAAGATGAAGGTAGACCAATAATAATAAACACAGGTCTCGAGTGGAGGTCACGCTGATTGGGGGAGCAAACAATTGACTTTTCTTATTAAATTTGCTATTGAAAAGCGCTTTGTTGGTGTACCTACTAGCGAAAACAGGGCGATTTAGAAGCAAGACTTGTAATTTTCGTGACAGTAGTTTTGGAGCCGTTTAAAGTTTATGACATATTAAGTACCTACTAATGGCATATAATGCTTAGCAAGTCTTAAGGGTAGAAGTCTTTGTAAACCTTTGTGTAAGTAATTTTTTGCAAAAACGGAATTGAAATTGTGAAATATTTAAAAACAAAAAATTTTACTGAATTTACAAAAGAAAATTTGAATGAACTCGATACATTTCTTGGTGAAGAAACCTCTAAAATTTAACTTCGCTGCTAATAATAGAAATGCCTTTTAGGCAGTTTACACAATTCGCAATGTTTTGAATTTTCACCCGACTGTCTAAGGAGAGTTATGTACATATTTATGTATGTATGTATCATTCCTTGGCGCGCCCTGCAGCCTAAACTGCTCAATGGATTTTGAAGTGTGAGATGTCATTAGATTCGTCTCAGTTCCGAGAGTGACATAGAGTACATATTTTCTCGGTATTCCCATGGGAACGGGAATTGTACAGGCGGGTTTTTTAATCTAGCATTGAAATTAAAGTTATTTTGTTATTTATCATTGTACCATAATTTAAGAAACGCAAGCCATAAGCCATAGTCAACGTATAAACAATTTAACAAAACTTACTAAGCTAATTTTTCACTAATAGAAAGCTACACTATCGCTAATTAACATAGGCTACTCTTTATTCCAGGAAAGTGCTTATTCCCGCGGGACGGAGTTTAAATTATGGGCGGCTGCTAGTCCTACCTACCTTCAAAAACAATTAAAGTCTTGGATTGTATTCATTTTTAACGCAATATAAATTTTGTGTTTGGAAATATCTAATTAAAAGATATAGTCATAATCATAAGTTTTTTGGCTCCCAGAATAACAAAAGTACTAAAAGCATACTGGCCAAAACTCAATATAACTAATGGCCAACTGACATGGACACTGAATCGTCCTGACCTGTCCTTAGAGATATGATTAAAAATATTTTTCTATTGGTTTTCGATTATAATCTTAACCTTCTGGAACCTAGATAATCAGGTCTCCATCAGTTGTCTATAGGTATCACGAGATTGTCAGAGTCTATTGAAATTTACTATAGCCATATAACAATACGTGGTTGAGGTACAAACATTCATATTCATCACGCAAAATGTCTGTATGTATCGGGATTTGGGCCCGGGATCTCTAGTTTCGAAGTCAGGGTCATCTCATCAACCACATGTCATGGAATTTATTCAGGAATTAAATGTTTTCTGGGAGCCAACAAATACAACTAAAAGCATTGCTAAATTTGGGGTTAGGCCAATCGGTATCGTTGTCACGTGATGTATTATTTATTGATCTACTTTGAAAATGTTATTAAAACACACAACTGCCTGCCTGCCTGTACCTGCTCTGTTTGAGTTTTTAACAGGAATACTTTTTTGCTGCTCTACCAACAAACTGACTGGATGCGAATAAGAAGTTTTAGCTTCCGTCAGATAGGTGCCGTAACTTCGTCCGCGCGTGGACATGTTTCTAAATGCTTTTTGTACTGGGCTTGAACAGAACTCAATCATTTTTTTTGTCCCGAGGAGTTGTTGTTTGCTTTTGACTAATTAATAAAGCTTTTAACTTTGCTTTCCTTTGAGTGTCCATTATTTTAAATCCCCCCAATTGTTCTATGAAAACAACTTCAAAGAATGGTTCAGTCTTAAAGTATTTTTAATTTCGTAAATGAAGAAATATTTCCAGCCAGACGGCTTGGTTGGGATTATTCGGTTTCTTGATAACCTATTTGAAAAAAGGAGGTGGTTTTCAATTCGACTTTATGCTTTTTTTTCTTTAACCGCTTTGAATTTTACGTCGTGCATGATCCATCATATCGCCACCGATACGAAACTAATAATAACCGCGTACAAGTAATAGTACATTACTGCTGAGACCAGTAAGTAAGCCATCCTGGACGAGTAGAAGCAATGATACGAGGCCAGGATGGCGATTACTGGGCGAAGCTTGTATACTTAGTGCTTTTCTCAAAAATGAAACAAGTTGATAAAAATAAAATCTACGACCCGCCATTAGCTACTCACTCGCTAACCTATGTCTGTCTATGGTATGATTGTTTTTTTAAAGGTACCGGACGGCGATGTTTAGATATCTTAGTGTTGCCGGATAATCGATTATCAATTAATCGATTATTTTCCCCCTAAATAATCTAGATATCGGTTATCCAATCGATGTATCGATTATCCAATCTATGTATCGATTGTCCAATCGATGTATAGATTATCCAATCGATGTATCGATTAAATCGATTATATCGATATAATCGATACTAAGATTCATACAATTATATCGATTATAATCGGTCAAGTACACGATATAATCGATTAAATCGATTAAATTGTAAAATATTAATAATCGATGTAATCGATTATAATCGATATAATTGTATGAATCTTAGTAGTAGTTAGTAGTTGTATGAAATAATGTATAATTATTTTTTTTAAGCTAGTTTTTGCTTTCTTTATTTCAAGTTTTTTTGAAGTCAGTTTGTTTTAGCAATTATAACCCCCCTCCCTGGTGATATTATGATGAGGTGTAATTTAGGATCCCCCCCCCTACCCAAAATCACGTGTATGTTTTTGGTACTGAGTATCTGGCGACTGTTTAGACGAGTCTAACGATTGCAGCGGCGAAATTGTAGCCTGGCAACGTTAAAATAAATACACGTGATGCCTCGCCACACTGTGTGATATTTCGTGATTTTTTTTTCTTTTACCCCTCCTTCCTCTTAGTCATCACGTGATTAAATGACGATCCCAAATTTAAAAAAAAATATTGTACGAATTTAGAAACTAACTGGTGGTAACTGCCTTCCAACTACGAAGACCTGATTTCCTCAAAAGATTTCCTTTGTGTAGGTACTCGTACATTCTTCGATTTTTTTGTGATAAATAAGCCCTTTTTAGCTACCTAGGAATTATAAAAAACCTAAACCGCTCCCTTGTATTTTGTGGCAATTGTTCGGTTTTCAACCTTGATAGGAAAATACACCTCTCAGTGTATCCTTCAGAAATACTCTTCTGACCTGTCAAGGTGACAGTTCTAAAGCTCTCGAGATTCGGTCGGTACGCGCCGAGTGCTAGTGCGCATAATTAAATACCAAAGTACGGTTTTCGGGCTATATCGGATTTATAAACATACATACACACACCCATACATCAACCCAAAAGTGGATCGAGCTGAAGAGCGCCGTGGATGCAAGCAGGGCCCTGCGAGAAGCGACGCAGTGAAAGCAGGTACACTTTCTTCACAGTATTATATCTATGTATTTATCCCTGTCCAACTCTGCCTAGCGCAGATCCATACATTTTTGGTAGCAGAGCGCGATTGTTTCGGCTTTATTTCGGTTTATTTTGGTTATTTCGGTCGGATTGACCTTATTTTATCTTCGAACAAAGGATTTTATACCTACCTTCGAATTTCAATTCGGTTTATATTTTTAATAGTGGGTTGGTAACTTGGGTGTATTCGGGCTTGTGTTAATAAACGCTGTCATATATGACAGTTCGGATTTCTATGGTGTCACTTGAATTTGACGTTTGACGTTTGACAATTCTTATCAATCACTTGTCTGTGTTATCTACTGGTAGATTCGCAACAAACACGCCTCTACAACCACTGTTTGGAACCCCCCCTTTTTTTTTATTTTTTATAACTGGTCAAACACAATAATACACTTTGCTGCCGTCAGGTGTCATTGGCAGTAATGGTTGCTAACCTCAAGCGACCGGTTGCCACAATCAAAACAAGTTGAAGTTGAAGTTATCTACTGGTAATTTGTTAGGTTTGTTTTGTTTTGGTTTATTGGTGTTTATTTACGGTTTAAATAAGTGTTCAAGTGAAATAGTGAAGTGAATAAGTGAATTTCGGCTTGCGTAATACGTACAACATTCGGTGTTTTCTGTTTGACAAGTAATATACGGATTTAATTGCTTATTTTCGGTGAGTGGATTGATAAACATTGCGATGTCGTTTAAACATAGTTTCTCGGTATTTAAAGTTAAATTACAATGGTTGATTGATAGTGCGGACCTTATTACGCGATCGGAGCATGCGGGTCGATTGAAAATGCGCCTATTAACGGTAAATACGGAATTTTTAAAATTTGAAGAGGCGTTTCAACGGATTATCGAACTAGCGGATTTGGACGTGCAAGCCCAGGCGGAAATTCTTGCTGCATGTCGCCTTGAGTATACGCGCGGTTTAGAGGCTTTCGATAAGCTAATGGAGGCGAATTTCCATTATAAACAAACTATTAATAGGTCGGATAGTAAGTCAGATTCAAGTCGAACGGAGTCGGATGGACTATTATCTCGGTTGCCTACATTACAATTACCGTCCTTTGCTGGGGCAATGGACCAATGGGTGGGATTCAATAATTTGTTTGATAGTTTGGTGGATTCACGTTCGGACTTATCGGGGGCTCAAAAGTTGGCCTATCTCATGTCGTGCCTCTCCGGTGAGGCTCGGGGTTTGATCCAACATTTGCGGATATCGGATGAGGGTTACCAAATTGCAAGGGAACTTTTAATGAAAAGGTACCAAAATACCCGTCGGCTGGCAGACGTGCATGTGGACCAAATCCTTAACCTGCCGTCTGTGTCTCCCAAACTTATCGGTCTGCGGGCACAGTTTCTCAATCCAATCATTATGGCAGTCAACTCATTGGAGCGTCTCGGTTTTCCTGTCATTGAGTGGTCCTTTCTACTTGTCCATATCTGTCTGGCAAAATTGCCTACTAATCTCAAGACTCGGTTTGAGCAAAAGTGTGGGAATGAAGCGGAGACCATTCCAACATTTTCGGATTTACAGGAATTTCTCGAGGTAGAATGTCGGTTATTGGAATGTGCCAGGGCTGACCCTGTGCATCCCATTCAGGAGCCTGTTGCGAGTCCATCTAGGCCACGTCGTAGGGCACCGCAGTTCACAGGAGAGACACTTATCCAGCCTTGTGGCTTTTGTGGAGTTCGGGACCATCGGGATCTTCCACACTGTTCGGAGTTCAAAGCAATGTCCCCATATGCTCGGAAAGATTATGTGCAGAAAAATCGGTTTTGTTTCTTTTGCCTCGGACCACATGGATATAAATATTGTAATCGGGTTCCTAACTGTGCATCGTGTGGGAGTAGGAAACATCATCCCTTATTGTGTTTCAATCGGTCGGGCTCTCATCAGGGCCACCCTAACCAGCGACGTTCGGCTGAGCGGTCACCGGCCCGTACGGGCGGGGGTCATATTGCTTCAGATCCACCACGGCCACACCGTGGTTCTCCTTCACGGTCGCACCGTGGCTCGCCTTCTCGGTCTGGACGAAGAGTGAATCCGTCTCGCACTCAACCTCCGTCTCCTCATCAGGCTCAACAGCGGAGAGAGTATGACCAAGATGAGGGTCAGGTTCGTGATGGTCATGACCAACGTCGTCATGGCGAAAGAGATACTGCCCGTCATCTCGACCAGCAGTATACTAGACCATAGGATACGGTTTCTCTCGGTCATACTGCCCCGGGGCTACTTCCAGTAACAGTCCTACTGCCCACGGCTGTAGTAAAAGTCTATTTTAATTCGGATTTAGATAATGGTATTGAAGTTCGGGCGTTACTGGATGTAGGCTCGCAGGGGTCTTTAATAACTTCGGATTTAGCTCGCAGGCTAGGATTACGGCTAGAGCCATCGGACAACCATATTCGGGGTATTGGTAATACAAAGGCTATCGGTATTTGTGGGAAGGGTTCGTTGACCTTCTCTCCGGTTACTAAGCGGTTTCCTATGGTTACCACGCCAGTGGTTAGTATGAAAAATATTATTGGTCACATGCCTGCACTTACTTTAAATAATTCGGTTCTTCGGCTTACAGAGGGCTTAACTCTGGCAGATCCACATTTCGGTTCACCGGCACCTATCGATTTATTACTAGGTTCGGATGTTTTCGGCGCACTAGTAGGAGGAGATAAAATAGTATTGCAGCCTGACGGGCTGACGGCTTATAATTCGGTTTTCGGTTATGTGTTGTTAGGCCCGGTGCTAGTGCAGCCGGCTGCCTCAACTCTAATCGATGATTCGGAGTTTTTTGGTGCGTCAATTTCGGATACCTTAGAGAAGTTTTGGAAGGTGGAAGAGCCACCCCAAGCGTGCCAGTCTAATCCATTAGACCAGGAGTGTGAGCTTCATTATAAAATTAATACGGTACGGTTGAATGACGGACGGTTTATGACTAAATTGCCATTTATATCATCGCGACCGGTTTTAGGGGATTCCCGCGCCATTGCGGAAAAACGGTTTCTGGCGTTAGAACGTAGGCTTAAGGCGAAGCCTGCCTTACGCGAAAAGTACATCAACTTTATGCGGGAATATTCAAATCTCGGTCATATGTCACTTTCAAAGTTTGACTTTCAATCGGGTCAGGAGTTTTACGTCATTCCTCATCATGCTGTATGTAAAGATGAACAATCGAAACTGCGGGTCGTATTCGACGGGAGCTGCGCTACGTCGTCGGGCGCATCCTTAAATAATTGTCTACATGCGGGTCCTAAACTTCATAGGGACATCACGGAGATTTTGATGCACTTTCGGAAGCATCAGATTGTTTTCGTGACGGATATTAAAATGATGTTTCGTCAAACTTGGATTGATCCTTCGGACAGGCGGTTTCAATTGATTCTATGGCGTGAGTCTCCTCATGAGCCGCTGCTCGTTTACGAATTGAACACAAATACTTATGGTTTAAAATCTAGCCCCTTCGTGGCTATTCGGACTTTACTAGAACTCGCAAATAGAGAACGCGAACGGTTTCCTAAGGCTGCGGCCACACTAGAGCAACATATATATGTCGATGACATTTTGACAGGAGCGGATACGGAAGAGGAGGCTCTCTTACTCCAACGGGAATTAATCCAAATAATGGATTCGGCAGGATACGAGTTGCGTAAATGGATATCCAATTGTCCTGCACTTCTGAAGGACTTACCCGAAGATCATTTGCAAGTTCCTCATTTGTTTGATAATCCTGAAGTGGATAATTCGGTTTCGGTCTTAGGTGTTCAATATAATCCGATTTCGGATAATTTCTCATATCGGACGACTTTAACTTCGGATAATTTGATTACGAAAAGACAAATCTTGTCTACCGTTGCTCGGATGTATGATCCTACAGGTTGGATTTGCCCGGTTACCTTCTGGGCAAAGTGTTTACTCCAGCGTTTGTGGCTTGAAAAGTTAACGTGGGACGAGGAAATCGGTGGGAGTCTAGCGAGAGACTGGATTCGGTTTAAAATGGATTTATGTAACCTTAATCGGATCGAGGTTCCGCGATGTATGTTTCCCAAGTCAACGTGCCAAGTTTCGGTTCACGGATTTTGTGATGCGTCGGAATTAGGATACGCAGCAGTGGTCTACTTACGTACCATCACTGAGGACGGTTCTTCTTCGGTTCACCTGATAATGGCAAAGAGTAAGGTCGCTCCCATCAGATCTCGGCTCACTATTCCAAAGTTGGAATTGTGTGGAGCCGTGCTCTTAGCTAAGCTCCTGCATCATGTTTGTCTTTGTTTGCAAAGAACCATGGATGTCTCGGAGGTTTACGGATGGACGGACAGCTCCATTGTCCTGTCGTGGCTTAAAACGCCACCTCATACTCTACAGGTATTTGAAGCGAATCGCGTGTCACAGTTACAGAATTCTGCGGTACACATTTCGTGGCGGCACGTTCCAGGCCAGATGAATCCGGCTGACTGTGCATCCCGAGGTTGTCAGTCATCAGACTTGGTTTCCCATCCTTTATGGTGGGGTCCGAAATGGCTCCAGGGGCCTGAATCCCATTGGCCTGTTTCGGTAGTACAGGCGCCAGCTGTGCTACCTGGTTTGCGTTGCTTAGTAGCAACCAGCAGTAAAGATCAAACGGTTTCGGATTTTGCTGTTTTAAATCGGTATAGTTCTCTCGACAAATTAATCGGTGTCGTAGGTTGGTTACGGAGATTTTCTCATAACTGTCGGAATAAAGATAACAAAATCAAATCGGAATATTTGTCACCTGAAGAGAGGGAAGAATCTTTGTTGGTTTGTGTAGCTTTAATTCAAAACCAGAACTTCGGCGAGGAAATTGATACTCTGCGGAATAATCGAAGGCTTAAGGGCCACTGGAAACGTCTAACCCCCTTCCTAGACTCTAAGGGGTTGCTTCGGGTAGGTGGTAGGCTACAAAATTCGGACTTACCCTATGATTCGCGACATCCGTTAGTGCTTCCTAAATCGGGTCACTTTGTAACTATTTTGATTCGGGATTTACATTTAAAAAATGCACATGTCGGTCCAAATACGTTGTTAGGTATTCTGCAACGCAAATATTGGGTATTATCGGCTCGACGAGCGGTTAATAAGGTCACCACTAACTGCATACCGTGTTACAAACTGAAGGGATCTACCACTCAACCGTTAATGGGTAATTTGCCTCGCGATCGGGTTGTAGCAGCCAGACCTTTTGAAGGTGTTGGCACAGATTTTGCAGGGCCGTTCCTTGTGAAATCACATAAATTGCGGAAACCGAAAATCACAAAGGTCTATCTATGCGTTTTGGTTTGTTTGGCCACTAAAAGTGTCCATCTGGAAGTAGTTTCGGAACTTTCCACAGAAGCTTTTATAGCCGCTCTTTCTCGGTTTGTGTCTAGGCGTGGGCTGCCTACTATCATTCGGTCGGATTGCGGTACCAACTTCAAGGGTGCTAACAATTACTTACGAGAAGTTCAAAGTTTTTTGACTGAGAATCAAAGAACAATCGGTCATGAGTTAGCTTGTCGTGGAATTTCGTGGATATTTGACCCCCCAGCATGCCCTTCATGGGGAGGTTTGTTCGAGTCAGCTGTGAAGTCAGCCAAGACTCATCTCAAACGGGTAATCGGAGAGACCATTCTCACTTTCGAGGAGTTAAGTACCGTATTTTGCAAAATAGAGGCCGTTTTAAACTCGCGACCTCTGTGTCCCCTTTCTTCGGATCCTAACGACCCAGAGGTTCTAACTCCGGGTCATTTTCTAATCGGTCAGCCTTTAAATGGCGTTCCTGAATTCCCCCTCCAAGAGGAGAAACTGCATCGGTTAACTCGGTTCCAGCTGTTACAGCAAATTTCACAAAGATTTTGGCATCGTTGGCATTTGGAGTATCTCCATACTCTACAGCAGAGAGTCAAGTGGAATGACCCTGCTGCCCCTCCCAAGGTGGGAGATTTGGTTCTATTAAAGGAGGAAAACGCCCCTCCTCTACATTGGCGTCGTGGACGTATCGTCCAGTTGTACCCAGGCAAAGATGGTACGGTTCGGGTTGCTGACGTTAAGTTGGCTCAAGGCACGGTCTTACAACGAGCGATTGCCAAGCTTTCTCGGCTGCCTGTGGATTAGGCTTCGGTTTCTTCTATTCGGATTGTTTCGGGATTAAGCCATTGGAAATGGCTTGGGCGGGGGAATGTTCGGTTTTCAACCTTGATAGGAAAATACACCTCTCAGTGTATCCTTCAGAAATACTCTTCTGACCTGTCAAGGTGACAGTTCTAAAGCTCTCGAGATTCGGTCGGTACGCGCCGAGTGCTAGTGCGCATAATTAAATACCAAAGTACGGTTTTCGGGCTATATCGGATTTATAAACATACATACACACACCCATACATCAACCCAAAAGTGGATCGAGCTGAAGAGCGCCGTGGATGCAAGCAGGGCCCTGCGAGAGGCGACGCAGTGAAAGCAGGTACACTTTCTTCACAGTATTATATCTATGTATTTATCCCTGTCCAACTCTGCCTAGCGCAGATCCATACAGCAATCGTTGAAGTGTCCGTAACATAAGAGTATGACGAACTCGGCTACGTAATAAGGTCAGTGGGTGGAAACAAGGGGCTACTAGGTAAACACATTGGTCAGCTAACTCCAGAACAAAAGCGAGGGTTTTCATATTTAACTTTTTACAAAGCGACGGATTTTAACACTGCAATCCTAATAACGTTAACTCTTGTTTTGAATGAAATACAGCTGTATGCCGGGCGATTCTGGAGACGTGTTCAGAGCCATCCCTATTTAGCAAATTTGGTTAGTGTTACATAGCAATAATTCGTGAGACTAGTGTTCTTTTGTTTTTAGTTTTCCATCATTATTTTTTTGCCCATTTCTCATGACCCGTTCAATCAATCACATGGTAGTTCTAGGTGCTATTAACCGCTATATCCCATCGCAAAAATTGATGAATTGAGCTAAAGTTAGCATGAAATTTTACCAAATTTAAATTGTACCGCAAATTTTATAAAAATCTTCCATTTAGTTTCTTTTTTCTTCAATGCGACAGGCATAGCGGTAGGAAGGTAGCGGTACGACAGTGCTTTATTTAGCGAATTTTGTTTTCAAATAAATTGTGTAACATTTCCACTCTATTGGTTAATCTTCTAATATATAAAAATCTCGTGTCACTGTGTTTGTTATCGAACTCCTCCGAAACGGCTTGACCTATTTTTATGAAACCTTTTTGTCTATATTTGGTAGGTCTGAGAATAGGTCGTTGGCTATTTTTTATACCCCTATTCTTCGCAGACGAAGTCGCGGGCAACGGCTAGTTTTAATAAGTAAAACGCTATCGGAAGTGTCGTCATATACATACCCGTACTCGACGCATGGCAGCGACGATCTCTACCCGACTGGAAGGCCGCGGCACGTCCATAGTCCCAATGTACTGAAACAAAACAACAATTGGTAAAAAAACTTATGAAAACCTTTTTTTACCGATAATACTTTCGAAGTGGGGGCGGACCATTAAAACTTTCGTCAAGCAAAACAAGTTGTAACACGTATTATTTTACATAAAAAATAATGAAACGATTTGTCCACGATACAACAATAAGGTATCTTACGAACAATATTATTTCCCCTTTTCAAATAAATTGGTATTACGTTTCTTCGTTTTCGTTCTCATGCGTATACGATAGGCTCGACAATAACCTGACCACTCGATTACCTAGACGTAATACTGTAGTTATATTAAAAGGATCACGAATAATTAGTTTTGATGACATTTTATTGCACTCACTATCCGTATATCAGCCCTTACAATGAACTAGGTTGTTAATAAGAAAAAAGTGTTATCGAAATAACCCTACTACCAGCATGCAGTAGTTAGTTGATAGGATTTTGTGAAATAAAAAAGTCATTGGACAGGTTGGTAATTTATTAACATTATTCTTAGGTGTTATCTTAACCTTCTTAAATTTCAAAGGATATTGTTTAATTTTCGTATCGTCTTCGTAACTGGAACTTTATCTAACGACGTAACTTTTTTTCTATTTTGAAAATAAAAGGTAAAATGTTGCTAGAAGAAATTAAGACTAATACCTACTACGTTGACTCAGATCTATTAGTTACCTACGTAAGTAATGGCTACTTATTTTACTTTAGTAGTAACGGTAGTTTAGATTGGCCTGTAACCAAAACTGTTAAATTGAAATAGTTATTGTTAGTTTTAGTAATCATATTAATTTACGCTTATCGTAAATCTATTTTTGTTTTCAAAGATAACAAAGAGCTCTTTACCGGACATGTATTTAAACGCAAATGGCGGCTACATTTAACATATTACGGTAAAACAAACACATTCTGTTTATTGTTACTAGTTGTTCCAGGAATACAGTATTTTCTAACATCTTGTTAAAAAAACTATTGGTTTAATATGAAGTTTAGCAGGAAATAGTTATTTGTTATACAAGGGGGGAAAGTTGTATTTTACCTGCGAGTGTCCATTTGAAACACAAGCTATCGAAAGGATTCTATGATTGACCACGAGCGAAGCGAGTGGTTCAAAATTAGAATCCTTTCGATAGCGAGTGTTTCAACACACGAGACGTAAAATAACTTTTCACCCGTGTATAACACAAAACTTTTCACCTCACTACAGAGAGGAAAATAAGAAAAAGGGTTTGTACTATCAATTATTATTTATTTATTCACTCAAAATAATTAATTGAAAAGTTTTGACTTAAGTTTTTTTTATTATTTCGGATGCGTTTTGTTCGCACATCGACTTACTTGGACTGTAGGAACATTTTATCCGTTTTTGCATTTTATGCGTTTTTTAGAATGAAAATGTTGAATGCTGATATTTATGAATTAAAATAAAGTTGTAAGACTGTATTTAGTGTTTTTACTCGATGCAATTCATTAATTGTGATGTTAAAAATCCAGCACTTTTAACGTTTAAGCTACCTTCAAATGTCAAAACTCTTTCTTCACATGTGGATAAAAAGCGATTTTCTCAATAGATGTCAAACAAACAAAAAGGGCTTTCCGAGCTAGTGAGGTGAAAATATAGAATAGAATAGAATAGAATTGAATTTAATTTATATTTAATATAATTAGTTACCTGCACAATCTGCACATTACCTACATGTGAAGTAATTTAGTGTGATGTTCCGCTAACGGCTCGTGTGCTACGTAACCCCTTACTAAGTATTTAGTGTGGTGTTCCGCTAACAGCTCGTGTGGCTACGTAACCCCTTACTAAGTATTCAGGGTTCCGTACACAGAGGGTGCCAACGGAACCCTATTACTGAGACTCCGCTGTCAGTCTGTTTGTCCGTCTGTCTATCACAGGGCTCTATCTATCTCTTGAACCGTAATAGCTAGACACTTGAAATTTTCACCGATTATGTATTACTGTGGCCGCTATAACAAGAAATACTAAAAATAACATAAAGTTAAAAACCGGCCAATTGCGAGTCGGACTCGCGCACGAAGGGTTCCGTACCATTATCTATAAAAACGGCAACAAAATCACGTTTGCTGTATGGGAGCCCCCTTATATGTATATTTGTTTTATTTTAAAATAAAACTAAATATGCTCTGAATATTTCAAGCGTCTACCTACTGTCGTTATCAAAAACGAGCAAAAAAATCACATTTGTTATATGGGACCCCCTTAAATATTTATTTTATTCTGTTTTTTAGTATTTGTTGTTATAGCGGCAATATATGTAAATACATCATCTGTAAAAATTTCAACTGTCTAACTATCACGGTTCATGAGATACACCCTGGTGACAGACGGACAGACAGCCGCACGGACGGACAGCGGAGTCTTAGTAATAGAGTCCCGTTTTACCCTTTGGATACGGAACCCTAAAAATTACAACTGGTGCGTGTCCGTGTGCGTAACGTCACACGCACACGCATCTGGTCTGCGCCAGCATCAAATGCTAATGATTTAACCATCAGAATTTCTTCATTCATTCATTTGTAACTTATGCCCATCTCCAGTTGCTTGCACCACAGATTACTTAATAGTTACTTCGTAACAGATACTGCATCCCGTACAAAATCTTGGTACCTACCGCAGATTATAGCGTACTCCGTCTCCTTAAGAATGTGTGCGTACCGACAGTGACAGGGCTGGCAGTTTGGATAAAAATATTTATTTTCTACATGTTGTTTTACTACTTTGTCGGGATAATAGCTATATAATATATGTAATTATGTAAACTTTCTAGCACTAATATTCCCTAAGCTAATTCCACGGACGGACAAAGGGACAGACATCAGTCATGGCGAAACTATAAGATTTCCGTTATTGCCATTTTAGCTCTGGAATCCTAACAAAAAACTTTATTGTAATGCGCAGAACCCATTACCACGCTCACAGTACCCTAGCCTTATACTAGTACGAAGGTCGACTTTCGAACTTCGTGTCGTGCCATCCCGCTCAAGCATATAGCTTTTTATAGAAGAGTAAGAGGGACAGCACGATACGAACTCCAAATTGTTATATTAGCTATTAATTCTGGCATAGTTATATTAAAATTTACCCTCTGTTTCACCATTCACTTATAAAAGTCCAGGCGGCATATTTTTCGTGGAACACGAATGAACGTACGTCGGCGCGCGTTTGTGACGACCAACTGTAATTTCGATCGCAGGAGATCTGTAGCCGTTCGTCCCCTCGGTAGGTAAATATCGCGCGTAAGTATACTTGGCCGGTTTTTGATAACCGTTAACTTCGACCTTCATTTAGGTCTATGCGTCTGTTTCAGACGAATTATGGCGTATTGTCTGTGCACTACTTTAACAAATGGCTTAGTAGGTACATATATCATTAGAAATTACGGTTCAAGAGATAGAGCCCTGTAACAAACGGACGGACGGACAGACAGACAGACACACGGCGTAGTCTCAGTAATAGGGTCCCGTTGGCACCCTTTGGGTACGGAAACCTAAAAAAGACACATAAAAGAGCCCTCAACGGCCTACTGACAGTGATTTTTTTTTATTTTGATTATTGAGTTTACAGTCATTGCATGAATATGAATGTCTTTATTCAAAATAGGTTTTTACAGTATAAAACTTAAGTCTAAACAAATTAAAAGTGAAGAATGACTGCCACATTGTGAAAGATCCTATGATATGATGGTTTAGCTATAGTTACTTAGAGTTAAGTACAATAAGTTGGTGTTAAATATGACAGAGTTTTAACTTCGACAGCAAAGCTTAGGTTAGTTGTAAATCATTTAGTTACAGCGCATGATTAATTAACTTTAATTCTTGATTATTATTTTAAGAATAAGTGTTAGGACACTGTATCTTGGGGAAATTAACTTTATTTGACCTGTTGAATGTTCCCTTAATTAAAGTTAAAGGAAAAAAATAACACGGTGTGTACCTAAATTTGTAATTAAAGTTGAGTATTTATTAAAATGTTTACTTAAATAAAAGATGATCCCCAGCAATCGTCCCGAACATAACAGGTACAGTCACAACATGGGATGGTTGAGCCACTTTTGCCACTGTTTGTAATTTGGCCGTGACTTCTGTACTACGAGTATGTACTAAGTTATAATGAAATCGGTTAAAAAGTAGTCACTGGCTTAATATTCTTTCTTTTATGCTTTATTTTGGATTATTCTCTGTAGTTCCTTTGGCTGTTCCTTAAAGTGAACTACTCTTTCTTCGCCTTTGTTCCTTATCGCAGTAGCACCTTCAGTTCTAGCAAAAGAACAAAGGCGTAAAAATAAACGCAGTTCTTCCTTCATCTCTTGTGAAGGAGATAATGCGAAAGAAACGCAATTAGTTCATTTTGATGATGATGATCCGATCCGGCCGGTTTCGACCATGGCAACAGCTTCAACTCAGTTAATGTCGATCATGCGCTCGCAAGTGGCTCACGTATCCAACTTTATTAGACAGAATCCTCATACAACACGGGCGTACGAGCGCACCGTTTACATAATTATAATTGATTGCCGCAGGTGGTCGGGCTTTTAAATTGTCACGCTTGGCATCCAAGTCACAGCGCCGTCTCAGTTCGAAATCGTGGATTTTGTTCTTCACCTGAGACCTCCACTCCAGTCGATTGGCGGCCTGATTTTCCCACTGAGACGGCACTATGTCACACGCTTTCATGTGCCTCTTTAGCACGTCCTCAGAACCTCAGAACCTCAGAACTTGTCCGCCATGCTACGCTTGCTTGTTCTGAGTAAAAGACGCGCTTCGCTACCCGCTGCTCCGGCATTCGTGCCACGTGTCCGCACCACCGTAGCTGCCGCCCCATGAGGTAGGACTCAATGCCACCCACATTGGCTTTACGCAGCAGTCGCAGTACCTCGGTATTCCGCACACGATCGGACCATTTCATTTTAAGGAACAGCCAAAGGAACTACCGCGAATAGTCCTTTGTTTTTTGAGTAGAAATTCCACCAGTTCAGTCGGGAAGCCACCTAGCAAACACAAAATTGCTTGCAAGCAACCTAGCAGTGTATAAATATTGGTCTTGCTTGACTTTACATTCAACATTCGCTGGCATGAGATGTACAGTTACCAGAGTCTACAACCCAAACAAACAGGATACGCGGATGTGGACGTCTTTTGCTCGGCCAGTAAACAAAGCGAAATGTAACAAAATTCTGCTTATAGCGTAAATTAGAAGGAGTTTCTAATAGATATACCACGTAGAAGCCGTGGTGGCCTAGTGGTTTGACCTATTGCCTCTCGAGCAGAGGGTCGTGGGTTCAAATTTCGGCTCGCACCTCTGAGTTTTTCAAATTTATGTGCTAAATCACATTTGAAATTTACCATGGGCTTTATGGTGAAGGAAAACATCGTGAGAAAACCTGCCAACACCTGCAAAGAAATTCGATGGTATGTGTGAAGTTCCCAATCTGCACTGGACCCGCGTGGAAACTACGGCCCAACCCCTCTCATTCCGAGAGGAGGCCTCTGTGCCCTGCAGTGGGACGTATATAGGCTGGGGGGATGATGATGATGATGATGAATACCATGTAAAGCCTTCGGACTCTAGTTAGTACTGGAATGCGCCATTCGTCAAAGTTTGTCTTTGTCTGACTCACAATCAGAAAAAGAAAGAAGAGAGTTATAATAAAGCGTGTACCTAATAATATTAATCAACGATAACGACTAAAATAATACGGAAACAGGAGAGCGAGCACATTCGAACATTCAAGACAGAAGCCGAATGACTTTAATATTGTTTTGACAGAAGAATGGCATTTGATGGTTTTTTTTATTTATTTAAGTATTTACCTTGTTTATGAAATTGTAAATTACAAACCTATTGAGACGACGATTGAAGTTTGCGATATATGTCAATCATCGCAATGATACCCGAGACAATTTATTTCTTACTCATAAAAGGGTTAAATAATTTATTACGTCTGAACAGTTAGATCAAAAATTATTCTAACTACTTATTAATTAATGATTTATTACATTATTTCCAATTTTAATGTGTATAAGTATACAGTGTGTAAATTTCATACGATCATATAATTTAACAACGTTTAGTATACATACTAATTAACGTAATTACATGTGTAAAATCAACATTAGTTGTATTTCATTTTTTCGTACAAATTAATTCAGCAAGCAATGTACAGCATAATGCGTCGATGAATTAACGTACCTACCTGAACATGACGTTTACGAACAACGTCATAACACAAATGGTTCGACATTTGTTTAGTTCAAAAATAAAAGTAAAAATAAAGATCATTAATTTATTTAATTTTTAATTAAAATGTTGTTCACTCGCCTGAGATATTTGTTTTCTACATTGCCTTGCTCTTGAATACAGGCGACACAACGACGACTGATGGACGTTCTCACATTTCGTAAATTCACTTCTTGAAGTTTTTGAAAAACTTCCGTGATTTTCTCCCTTAGCTGCTCCACTAATACTCGTGGTTGTGAGTAGGCAAAAATTCGTTTTTCACACCTCCCCATAGAAAAAATCCACTTCGTGCAGGCCATCGGCAAGGACCAAACCTCCTAATCCATAGATTTCGAACGTATTCAGCAAACAAAGCTGCACACGTTCTTCAGCTGGTAAAGAGTGATCACTGAATCTCCCAGTCAGAGTCAAACGACGACGAAACGACTTGACGAACTCAAGCCCCTAAGGCACGGGTCCAAACCTAGTTTAGGGGTCGAAAGCTCGACCACTTATTTAAGACTTTGTTTGTACAAACTTAAGCCTATGTTACTTGTAACACTTGTCTTTGTGTACAATAAACATTTTTATTATTAAAAAAAAAAAAAAAAAAAAAAAACCATCGCGAATACGCTGGAGAGCATTGATGATGACTCGTGAGTTTCGCGGAGGTCGCCGGTTCGGAAATCGCTCTCTGTAGATTTCTAATACTCTTCTTCCACATTGTCCAGTTTCACCAAAAGCCATTATTATATCGAAGAGTTCATTGGTACTAATATTCGATTATCGTATTGTTTACGAAAACAATCTTATTGATTTGTGTCGGCGGCGTCATGACATGACAAACTATGTCAGAAGAAACACCACCAATGAGTTCGCTCTACATTTGCTATTGAATTTTGTGGTTTTATTCTTAAAGGTTGAATAGAAAAGAAAACAAACGCGACAAAGACCACGAACTTGTAATACTACCTAGTACTAATTACCTTCATGGCGTTGGATATTTATGTTATCTAGGCTCATTATGAAAGTGTCAAATAAGGAACGTCAAGATTAGGTACTTATTGATTAAGGTAGTTTTAAATGTAAACAATGTTATTTAAGTGCTAATGAAATTGAAAACTCATGTCATGCTATCACCACCACCTGCTTGGAATGCGAAACATTTTTTTAATGAAGTGATTTGTGAAGACTCGCAAAAGGAACTTTAACACGAAAGTATCTCCATTGCCTCCGACAGTCACTAATAAGTAAATTACGATAAGATCTTAGCAGGAAGTTAGCAAGATGGTTTTCAGTATTGTGCTTTATGATCGTAGCATCAATTTTATCATAATTTCAGAAGATCTTTCTGCCTAACAATAGGGTTTGACAACATAACATGAGGTAAATAAACACTCATGTCAAATGAAATTGTACGCGTTACATTGCTCCTTAGATTTTTTTAAAAAATTAACTACGCTTCATTAATAAAAGTTATTAACAAAATATCTATTTCACGTGATTTGTATGGTCGCAAACTATGTCTGGATAAAATATATGCCCTTATGAAATTTACACACTGTATAGTACGGAAATTGCGCTCTGTATTTCCTAGTTTTTGTTTTATCCTGTTTAAATTTTCAGGAAATATTTTTTGCCTAGTAACACTAAGAAAATAATGTCAAAATTCCACGAAATTAAAAATCGTAGATTAGGTTGTATTTATCTGGAAATACAGACAACGGGAGCGAATTCCATTCCTTACCAGTTCGTATTAGGAAAGATTAAGTGGGGTCAAAGGAAACACAATTCGTGTAAATCTAATATATAAAAATCTCGTGTCACGGTGTTTGTTATCGAACTCCTCCGAAACGGCTTGACCGATTTATATGAAACTTTTTTCTCCATACTCGGTAGGTCTGAGAATAGGTCGTAGGCTATATTTTATAGTCGTATTCTACGCGGACGGAGTCGCGGTCATCAGCTAGTCTAATATATAAAAATCTCGTGTCACGGTGATTGTTATCGAACTCGTCCGAAACGGCTTGAGCGATTTTAATGAAACTTTTTGTCCATATTTGGCAGGTCTGAGAATAGGTCGTAGGCTATTTTTCATACCCCTATTCATCGCGAACGGAGTCGCGGGCAACAGCTAGTAACATATGTAATTTTTATGCACAATACCGTCAGCCAGCAGCAGAAGTGGATGAGCGGTTGTGAACCTCAAAATGGCAATGAGAGGTAGAAAGTGCTCTATCATTTTTAGCAATTTTAGCTCCACAGCCCACGTCCACGTCTCCAAGTCTACTGCTAACTGGGCTTGCAAATCATGTCTATGCCTCCTCTCATATAAAGATGGGTTGCGCTTTTCATGCAAGCAGACCTAGTAAGCTTAGAAATAACATCTATGTTTGTGGACGGTAATATAATTGTGTGAAAGCAACAGAGACCAATAAACTATCATTGTATGGATGTAAACCTATGGGATAGCCCTTCAGGTTAACGTCGCTGTTAAGTGTAGTTGAAAATATTAAAAACGGGATGAAACTGTCTACCCCTGTCTGTCTATGATTTCATGAAACATGTATATAAGTAGGTACAATTGAACGTTGAGTGGCTATGTAACCACAAATATTTATAACAACCCAAGGCCTTTTGAATTCCTGAATTCATTGATGAAATAGTAAATAAAAGCGTGTTAAAAATTATAGCCGCCGTTTCAAGGATCTTACTAGAGTTTATTTTGACTGTAGTAATTTCTTGTTAAAACCATCTTCGTGGAAGTATAAATATAGTAGCTATACATACATACATTATGAGACTCAATAGATTGTAAGCGAAAGTCGATAAAGGAATTTTATTCCATTTTCGCAAGTGACGTTGACTGTGTACTTGTGGGAGTGCCGTGTATACTCCAATCCAATAACGTAGCAGTCACGTGCCGAATAATGCCCCGTAATGGCGGAATCAAGATGACAATTTGCGGCGACCGTAGCAACAAATAACGGAACCTTACCTTTTAATTAAACGAACACATGAACCTCAGCAGCCAAATTCTTAAACGACAGCCATCCTATAATTTCAGCACGCCAATTTGTTTTATTTTCGTTCTACTGATTTTATCACGACGAAGGAATTTCCAATAAGGTTTGAGCGCCGCTTTATATCGCTTACAGTATCATTTTTATTCGCAAGGAGTGATCCTTTGACGTTTCATTACTCAAATTTACTTTTGCAGCTAGTAACGTTATTTTACGGACGAGAATTGTCTTCGACATTTCCTTGCGTACCAGGTATTTATAAATATCTACGGGAAGAGACGACAATACTTACGAATCAAAGAGTAGGTATGTATGTAATTAGGTACATAAACCATAATTATATTCAAAACTAACGATGTTTTCTTGTATATTAATGAGCTATATGCAGCCAGTTAGCCATTTGATTTTGCTTTGTTTCATTTTACGTTAAATTGCATAAAGATTTAATATCAATATCAGCAAGCTTTATATCACTAGCAATTATCATCCATTTATTATCATCTCAATAAATAAATGCTACAGTAAAGTAAGCCGTGACGTCAGTCAACGGGACAAGCCTCCTTTGGGATCAATATAAGGGTTCACGGCAAGCTCGTCCTCACCGGAGCGGTTTCGACCTACACCATACTGTCCATGTGATAAATTATTATGTGGAAGATGAGTCCGAATCGAGGCGGTGGTAACATTTAAAGTTCCGATTTATTTTTTAAATGTATACTTACTGATTGGTACATTTCAAGATAGGTAAGAGCGTGTGCAGATTCTCAATGAAACCGCAAGTTAGATATCAATGCATGCAAATATTCTTTATTGAATGTCACAAATCCGTACAGGACCTACACGAAACTAATATGAGATGAAAATAAATGTAATTGTTTGTGCTACGCCACTTTTACGCCTCTGCTGTTTAACGCATCATACTTTTTTTTGGGTTACGTACATACAAGTGTCAAAACGGAACCTTCATAGGAACACTCGTGTGTTTGGCAGTCTGTCACAACCAATTTCCTCCTAATCTACTGGACCACACCACTGGTTATTTGCACACTTGTAATTTATGTTGACCAAACACTAAAATTTCGAGTAAACAAATAAAATGAATTATGAATAAAAAAAAATCACTTATTTAAAATTTAAAACTGTTTATTTCAGAAAAAAATACACTTTATACAGCATTAACTTTAATCCTTAAATTGTAGGATTGTTGCAGTTAATAATAATAATATTAGTAACCTACTTACTTAGTTACTTACAGTTTGGCAAATCATCACTACCCATTAATATCATAAACCTTTTTGTTAAGGAGGTTGGTCTAAGTGACGTACAAGGATACCCTTAATCTTGTTGGCTTTGTTATTCACAATTTCTTTAATAGTTTCTAGTGGAAATTTATTTAGTATGCAAGGCAGAATGGACGTCCATACTCTCCGGCCATATACATTATTAGATCTCGGCGTTATATAGTTTGGCAAGTTAGACAGATTTCGTAAGTTCCCTGGTCTGCTCTTCCTTTTCAACTGGCTTATTTTCTCACAGTACTGTGTTATAATAGCTAAATCAACCTTTTCAAATATATTCATTACTTTACAGTATCTAAATAGATTCTAATAATTGTCTCTGTATTTATATTTAACTTTGAGGGGAACTATGGTTTTCAACAATCGTAATAATAATAATAATATGGGGGCACTTTTGGGGGCAAATCTGGAATACATTAAAAAAAATGGAAATTGTTACCGTGTGATATGTCAAATAAAGGGTCTGGTTGCAAAGCTGTTTTATATGTTTTTTTTTTGTATTTAAGTACATCGTTTTGATTGGAGTAATTCAATAAAACTTTAACTAACACGCTCCCTCCTTCCCTCCCTCTCTTATCTCCGAAATCATAATACTTTAACATTTTGGAATAAATACATAAAATAGGTAGTTTTTAGTTGTAGATTACAAAAAAACCTGAACGAAATTATATTTGTAATATTGGGGGGGTTTTAGGGGCAAAAATTAGAAAAACACGTTATCCAAATGCCTCGCAAAGCGATGACAAAAGATATCACGGTTAAAAAGAATGAATTGCAATCCAAAATTTTTATCTATAAACTTCAGTGCTGTGGTCGCATGTCATCCAAAAATTAATTATTAAGTGAACAATCCTTAAGGAAAGGTGTCATGCGACCACGGTTACCCTAAGAAGTTAGATAAGAATTTCAGACAAGAATATTTTTCCTTGTTTCATAGTTGTCATAAAGGGATATCTTCGTCGTGTGGTTTTAGTTTTTTGAACATACTACCTAAACCCATTTCGTAGGTTAGATTCAAAAAACAAAATTATAAATGGATTTCATCGTACGATCGTACGCGAGTTTGACTTGCATTTTACCCGTTTTTTGTGTTTTCATAGATACCTATTAGTAAATATACTTAGCAGTAAAATGACATAATATTTTTGAAATACAATCTCTGCAATAACACAATTTTTGAGCAATTACAAGGCTTTCGTTACAGACTGAGCCGATAGTTATAAAAAACTTAAAATATTAATTTTTATTTTAAGAACAAGTTTGAAAAATAGGGATATTGACACCACCAATCAACTGACGTACTTTTTATAAGCTGTCAAAACACAATTCTCCCATAGAGTTTGAATGGCAATAGCAACTTGTGACGTCATTTGTTCGCCAACTCTAACAATTAACTATTTATTTGTTTTAAAGCAACAAAAATCTAATTTTGCAAATGAATCTGGTTTTCAGGGCTAAAATAAAGCGTTTTTTTACTGGAGTCATGTATTCGAATTATTTTTTAATGGCGTCAACATCCCTAATGTGCATTGTGTTTTGTCTAAGACGTCTCTCACGATAACTCTTGTAACAACTATTTGTTAAAATCTGCACAAATCTCTAGTCAGAAGATATTAAAGACGATAAAATTGATATTAAATTGCGCATTCTATTTATGTGTCGCTCTTTGAATATCTCCTGCAACGAGGAAATATCAAAGAACGCTGTTATTGCTACACAGCGAATTGCAGGCGCTCGACATAAAATAAGTAAAAGGGCATCCTGTTTAGATGATACATGATTGCACGCAAAAAGGAGATTAGGAATGATCGAGATTACAAAACATGGAGGTATGTAAAAACTCTTGAAAAGAAAATAGATTTTTCCCGAGACAGCATACCGTGAGCAATTCCGGACGATTTCCGCCGAAAGGAAGTGGGGTCCTATAATGTAATGTCGATCCGAGTTCGTGAAAATTATCTACATTGTGACAGGTCGACAAATATAGCTACTAGAATTGATTTTTCCGAAAAGAAATGAGTTGAAAATATCTAGAGCTTTTATATTAGTATAGTTAGTGTTAACGACCGCTTTAGCCTAGTTGGTAGTGACCCTGCCTACGAAGCAAGAGGTTCTGGGTTCAAATCCCGGTAAGGGCATTTATTTGTGTGATGAGCACGAATATTTGTTCCTGAGTTATGGATGTTTTCTATGTATTTAAGTATGTATTTATCTATATAAGTATGTTTATCGTCGTCTAGTACCCATAGTACAAGCTTTGCTTAGTTTGGGACTAGCTTGATTTGTGTAAGATGGTCCCCTAATATTTATTTATTTATTTAATTTATTAGCAATTCTATTGACGGAGTTCATCCGAGTGACACGATACTGATGGCACATACACGATAGAAACCATATAATTACGGTAGAATTGTGTACAACTGAGGGTTTTTTATCAACGCCAGAGCTATTTATTTATTTATTTATTTATTTATTTATTTATTTTATTTATTGCGTTTTAAATTTCAATACAATTTTGTAAGACAATATTTTACCTCATAGAGAAGTGCCTATTTTTCCTAGTAATATTTTAACGTGATTAGACATGCAAGGGAATATCCAGCTCTGAAGTACTCATCTACTTTTTTAACGATCGCTTGGAAGCTATCTTGAACGTGCATTTAAAGGCTTTTATAAAACGTAGAGTATCACTTAAACGCGAGGGAAAGAGGCTTCAAGTTCAATTTAATAAAATAGGGTCAAGTTAAGACCCACCTCAGCACGATTATTAAAGTTATATTTGAAATTTAATCCTCGTTAGTTCTTAAACCAGGCTCGGTCACTTCCTATCAAAGTATAGGTACTTTAACAAACCAAGTCATCGAGTGACTTGATTTATTGGCGACTCTATGATTGCCTATTTCAGTACAAATTTGGAATCACAGAAGCGCTTAAATGAATAAGATAAATAGCAACGAAGGAAAACCAATAAAACTATTGGGAAATAACTTGGGGTTGCTAACTAATAAAGTTGTTGAAGGGAGGACAAAGAATTACAAATTATAAAAGAACAAATAATGACGATACTAACGCCAGTTTAACTTTATTGAATTTAGAGGAGGTAGGGGAGCATTGGGCAGTCGGGAGGTTCGGGCACCACCTTGTAAGTCGGGTCCTATGGAAGCTACTTAATTTTGAATACTGTGTTAGGCTAGCTTAGTAACCACCAACACCGCCCAGGCTAATGTCATCTGCCATTTTGATTAGTTGCCAGTGTCATATGCTGTCGACCGTTTCGTGCGTGCAAAATTAAATATTTTGATGTGATTTCGAAGGAAATAACAACGTGATCTGCGAAAAGGCGTAAGTTTCTGTATTGTCATCTAGTTATGTGTTTGCGAAAGCTAATATTAACGTATAAATTAAGGTAAAATATTAGACTACAAAAAACATATTTGAATTTATTTGTGAAATGAGGGGGTGGAGAGCATTGAGCATTAATTTTAGAGGGAGGTTTGGGCATGCCCAATGCTCCCGCCACTATTGTTTGTTTCGGTTGTTGTATTGGTTTTAAGACCAAAGATTATGTGCTAGTGAAATTTGACACTAAAAAACTGTCTATCACTATGTTGGCCAAATTGAAGAAGTTCGTCACTCTATGGCAACTATTAAATTTATGCGTATGAGTAAGATACGTAATACATTTATGTGTCCAGAGATCGAAGATATAGGTATCAAGTGTCCCATTGAAAGACATCAAAACCAAATTACCAAACCCAAAAATATGGGTCAAGCGTGGCAGCTCTAAGTATACTTTTGATAAGCCCATCTGGGTTATACCGAATATTAGATAAATTTTATTCTGAAGTAAGTATAATGAGTATTGAGTACTAAATCTTTAGTATTTGAGTACTTATAGTTTAAAACAGTTGATTGTTTGTCGATTTTATTGCAAGTTTTTATAGTAACATAATTTAATATTCAAGTAATTTACCATTAAGTGGCGTATTTAATACAGTGCCCAAACCTCCCATTGGGGTGCCCAAACCACCCGACCATTGGGAGGTTTGGGCACTTTTGACAGTGTTTAGAAAAACTCTTGCAATTTTGAGACTGATTATAATTGTGTAAGCGTTCTTCGTGATAATTGAAGCCAAATATATGTGCTACTATAATAAGAAGTAAAAAGTTGATTTTGTTAAAAAATAGCATTTTTATTAAGACTTCAGTAAAAAAAGTGTCCAATGCTCCCCTATCTCCCCTAAATATGATTACACTGTTCTCTAAATACATAAATATCATGGGACATTTGACACAAATTGACTAAGTCCCAAAGAAAGCGAAGCTTGTGTTATGGGTATTAGGGAACGGATGAACATACTTAAATGCCTACACAATAAATCTGCCCGGACCGGGGATCGAGCCAGGAACCTCAAGCTTGTCAAGTTCTCTAGCCGTTGGGCCATCTTGTCAAAAAGTCGTCTAGTTTTTACTCATTGTACAATTTACTTTAAATTCGTAACCGATAAAAGTACCTATCTATCTATCTCACCCCACCACTCCCCGATCTACACAAAAATCTATGTGCGTGTGCTGAAATAAATGGAATTGAACGCTCCGCAAGTTCATAACATTATCCTTTATGTAAGGGCCTCAAAGATTATGCCCATAACATCAATATGGGTCTGCGAAGATGAGTGTCTGTCGCGATAAAACTCTTCATAGTACATGAGAGTTCTCGCACGTCATTTGTCGATGTCGATAGATAGATTGTCAGTATCTAAAAGACAAATGGACACGCTCTACAAAAAGGAGTCTATATCTTTTTATAGATAGATATAGTAGATACATTAGTCAAGGTTTTAAATTGTCCGTCACTTTTGTCAAAAGGTAAAACTGCGACGCCTGAATAATGATAGAAACGACGCAAAATGCGTTCAGAAATGTACTTACAACCATGAATTTTTACGCTGCGCTTATACTTTTCAAACTTGGATAATGGAAGCCCTCCGAAAGGATATCAAGTAGACTTGAATCATATTTCGAATCTCGGATACACAATAAGCCTGACACTCTTCACAGTTATATGCATTCCATTGCACACGACGACGATAAAATTGTGTTTTACAGGAAAAAGACAATAAAGGCTGATATTGAAGTATGAGTTAAGCTTATAGACGCAATGGATCGGCGCAGTGTCTGTGGGGTGCGGCTAAAATACGACCATTGTCGACCTGGAATGAACGAAAGTAATGTACTATAGGCGACAAAAGTGCATGGACAAAGCAAAACAAAAATCCTATGAAGGTAAAATGAGTGCCAGTAGCTACCATATAAGCCGTACTAGTTCAATCGAATCTTACTAGATGGCGTTGTAATTATCATTCAATGAAAAAAAACGTTCGCTCGGAATCTTCCTTCTTCACAATTAATATTAATTTATAAATATTGTAATAATTCGTCATGTCAATGTTTAACAATTATTTTGCTTTTTGTAGTTTTTCGGAATCTGTCAACATTGATACAGACACGCAGAACATTGCCAAGTATGAAATCTAACAAAAACATTTTTCTTATAACCTCAAGCCGGGGGATCGAACCCGCTTCACTCTGGCCAATGCATCTCGTTAGCATCTTCGTCCGCTCTCTTAGCCACTCGGCTATGGAGACATTACGATAACTGGTGAAACTAACAATATTATATTTTACTTAATCTTTGCATCCTTGTCTAGTTAATGCGTAGATACAGATAGATAGATTATGTTTGTTGCCGATTGTTGGACTACCGTAATTTAACTTTAGAGATTTATTGAAGACTGCTGTATTTATATGCTACTTAAGGTTGAATGTTGAATAATATACTTGGATACGCTTATACGCCTCGTTTGCTAAACTGAGGGTAATTTTTATAATGACTTCACAAATCGTTAGATTTCTTGTCAATCGCCTAGTGTGAATATCCAAATTATGAAGTTCTCAAAAATATTTTACTATGATTCGATTAACAACGTTTTTGAAAGCAAAAATTATTGTTCTCTGGGAACAAGAAAAACTTATAAAGAAAATAGCTCGAGATATGGGCATAACGGTAAGATTTTACATATATTAATATTTATTAGTGCAATATTGCTTACAAATTGCACTATTCATGATCTAATGTTAAGTATTTATTATTTTGTTTTTTTTTTTACAGAGAAACACAGAGTCAACTTTGCCATTCGACATTTAAATTTCGATTGGGAAAACGAAATCGTTATATTTACCGACGGAAAGTGTCGGATAAGAATAGACGTAAAATTTTGTAAAGGAGTAGCGGGGTTTTAAAGTTCCAGGGTTCCAGTGAGATAAAGTCAAAAAATAATTTGGACACTGAGGTAAACAGAACATGGGAACTGATGCGAAATAGTGATATATGTTTCAATATATTATGGTTACGAGCATGAAAACTCGACTTCAAGAAGTGATAGATAGTGTAACGGCTATCCTCTCCGTTACTAAGAGACAAATTGACTTGGTTATTTTTCAGTCAGAAGCACAAATAATAATGTTACAATTAATGTTAAGTAAACTGTTATTTGACATTTAGTGCAGACCGGGTTAATATCTAGCCATTATGTTAGTAGGTATAAGTGTATAAAATTGAATGAAATTTAGTTTTCAATTCTTTATGAGTACTTATTTGTTTCATATTTTTTAAGTGTAAATTGTTTTTTTTTTGCTATTTTTGAAACACAACACACTATGTTTTGAAGTTACTCGAACTTAAATTATCGCCAAGTAAGTGTTCACTACTTCATACTGAACATAAATTACATAATTAATATTATGCATTCATTAATTATGTTAACCCGGTCTCCAGTTTAAAGATCTAGTTGCTAATAATATTATTTCTTTTTATTGTGGTGATGCTTCAATCTTCTTTCCAATAAATTTTGGAAACGAATACTTAAGCTAAGAATACCTCAATAATTTTTTAGATGGCTATAGGGAATATGCACATAGACGGTGCTGCCAACTGGTGCCATCAATTTTGACTTGATAAGTTTCTTTTACTGTCCGCATAGTGCATTTTCTGTCACACAAGTGCTGCCGCCTATAGTTTCTGCACGTTCCCTTACATCGGTGAAAACGAAATAATATTATTGATTGAGAAATTGCTCTTTTATTTATTGAAATAAAATGTTTGATATCAAAAGGTTGTATTATTTTATTTTCTGATCAAAGATATTTTTTAATTAAACAGATAATTAAATACATATTTGATACATATTAAAAAAAAACTATTAAATAAAACAAAAATAACACTCTGATCTGGGATTCGAACCATAAACCTATTCCTCATACCAGTACTTGACTCATGCATGTAACCGTTAAGCCATAGCTGCTAATAGAAGATGTTTCGAAATAGCGGTTTAGTTTGGTATATAAACTAGATGCAGAAAACGGCCACTACGCTGCATCAATTCACAACGCCATCTAGTTAATTCTCATCGAAACATGAACACAAACGATCAAACACTGCTCACGCGATTATCGCCCCGGGATGTCCATGCACTTTTGCAGCCCACTGTACGACCTGATAATTAAAACCCCATGCGTAATTTCGATTAGGGTTAGAGTCATATCATCAGGCTCCTATTAATAAACGTGACAGGTTACAAGTGACTATGATAATTCGAAATACATTGCTGCTTTAATAATGTTATAATGTTCTATGTTCCACCAGGCTTTACGTGTAAGTATATTCGTTTTGCAATTTAGACCAAATTGACAAGATTTCATATTTCTAAGACTATAATTTGATTCGTTCTCTGTATTCTGTTTGGAAAGAGAAAGACGCTGCTAGTTTTAAATTTGCCTACGATTATTAATTAATTTATTACAAATTTTTTCAGATGTGCTTATTCTAAAAGTAACTACCACATAATAGTTTCATTACTTTAGTCTAGACCCCATTGAAAAAAAAGTGATTACGTAAATCTAACTTTGACATTGTGTGGTTTGCTTAGGCGGTTTGGTTCTTTCTTGCTTTTCGATCAGAACTACGGGCTCCTTTAAAATCTTATTTAAATCAATATCAATAACACGTCGTTCTGTGCATTAACATTAACAAAACTAGATCATTTATGTACTCATCTGTCAAGTCTCAATGTTAATGTCAATTTTAAAATTATGATAGCTCTTTTTTCTGGTGAAAAAGGCAAAGGAAACATATCTATTCTGTGGTATAATTGGTAAATTCAGATTATATTTTTTTAATTTCTCGTATTTTATTAAATATGGAGAAATAAATTATAATAAATATTTTTCCGTGTTCAGGAGGCAATACACTTTCGATACCTGTAGTAATTTTCAGGTGTCAAAAAAATGAAATCTCGTCAATTGGGTACCTTAAGTTTTATGAGGTGGGCCATATTATATTTTTTATCGATAGTAGACTTATAATGTAGCTCACTGCTATAGCTAGATATTTTTTAGCACGTGCCGTTTTTTTGAAAAAATTATTTGAAACTTTATTTTGGCATACCACACGTTTGACTAGATTTTTACGTTTTGTGCCATGGTCTGTTTTATAAAGAGAAAAAAAGGTCCGACTGACAGCCGTCACTTGTCAAATGTAGCCGTTACATTACAACTACGACTTTGTTTGTACGCTGTGTGTTCCCATCTAGTTCCCATTGTTTCTTTCTGCTGTTCTCGATTTTTTATCAACGACTTCTGCCTTACCCTGGATTTTGTAGTACCCGCATCTCACGACGACCCCTGCATCACTATTTTACGGAATCGGAAGCCTTCACGACGACCTGCGCGCGTAACTTCGGACAACGATACTCTTTTCACGACGACTACCTACGGATTACTAGCCAAACTGTCCCAATTGACTAGAGAGATGAGCTCGACAAAGGACTTTGTGCGAGCAGACTCCGGAAATTTGCCCGACATGGATATGGCTATTATTAGCGAATATTTAAGAACCAGCGACAAGCACAACATTGCTGAAATTAGGGGTGTTAAAACCTTGATGTGAGTTTTTAAATTTAAGTTTGGCCCGTTTGGATGATACACCATTATTTTAATTGCCATATTATTAGAAGTTGTCTCATCATTTACACATTGATTGTTATGAATGATTTATTTATTTCAGGGCGTCCAGAAGTGGTTACGTCCAGAGTTCAGTTGGGTATGTGGAGCTGAAGAGAGATGACCCGTATTGCACGATTAGAGCGAAGGTGGTCCCAGAACACAAAATAACAAAAAAATATTACCTTGTGAGTGTGCATATCAATGAACAAGAGAGCACCGTCATTGACACAGAATGTGATGGATGTCCCGCACAAGCAGGTATGTATTACATCATCATTATCATCATCCCAGCCTATATACGTCACACTGCTGGGCATAGGCCTCCTCTCAGAATGAGAGGGCTTGGGCCGTAGTTCCCATGCGGGCCCAGTGTGGATTGGGAACTTGAATTGCTTCGCAGGTTTGTATAGGTTTCCTCACAATGTTTTCCTTCACCATAAAGCTTGTGGTATGTCTTACATTTTAATTGTTAATCATGTAAGTATTTGAACTAGCAATACATCTTATCCTCGGTATAGATTAGGGTACTTGCAAAATTATACATAACTAGCTGTTGCCTGCGACTCAGTCAAATGGTTTAAATTATAAATTGTGTTTTTATTTTGTTTTAGGTGGATGTAAGCACACATTGGTGGTGTTGTATTGGCTGGAAAAAAAATCCACAGAACCATCACCAACATCTACAGAGTGCTATTGGAAGAAACCACGACTGGCACGTGAGGGTACTCAGCCTTTACTTATAAAAGATATAGTGAAACCAGCAAAAAGGGAGCATTCTTTAGGACCAAATAATCCTGACAATTTAAAAAAATTCTATGAAGAATGCAAAAAAAGAAAAATGAACAATTCACTTATATTGTCAGTGCTACTAGATCATGATCCTGGTTTATCAAAATTTTGTGTTTTTAACATGATCTTGGATTTCACAAAAAGTAGCAATAACCATGATTATGAGCACTTTAAAACATATTCATCATCCTTGAATGAAAATGTGATTGCACAAATAGAATTAGCAACAAAAAAGCAAGCAGATTCAAAGTTGTGGCACAGCATAAGGCAAGGCAGAATAACTGCTTCTAAGATGCATGAAGCATGTCATTGTGGAACACCAGATGGGTCTCTTGTTGAACAAATCCTTGGTGGGTATAAATTCTATGAAACAAGAGCCATGAAAAGAGGCAAAACTTTAGAAAAGGCTGTGGTGTCACAAATAGAAACAGAGCTCCACTGTAACATTAATGAATGTGGGTTCAAATTAATTAATTTCTTTTGTGGAGCCTCACCTGATGGCATAACAAATGACTTTACAATCGAAATAAAATGCCCAAGTACTGCCAGAGCTATGAAATCATATATAGTTGGCGAAAAAATAACAGACAAATTTATAGCTCAGTGCCAAATGCAGATGTTAGCAAGTGGGCGTAAGAAGTGTGCTTTTTGTGTTGCTGATCCTGAATTTGAAAGCAATAAAAAAATTCAGATCATTTGGCTCAAGTTTGACTCTGAATATACAAACAATTTATTGGCCAAATCAGAAACATTTTGGAAAAATAATATTTATCCCAAAATTTTGCAAAATGCTAAATCCTAATGGTCCAAGAGCTACTGAACCCTCCGAGTAACGGCCTTCCTGTAAAGCTAGAAATTTGTAGAATGATGATTTATAGCACCCTAAGGACAATAACCATGACCTGGCAGGCATTAGTCCTGCACGTCATCAGCCTTTTAATTTTTTAAATTGTAAAAAAAAACTTGTTTCTGTAAGCTTAAAAATTTAATATGTGAATATTTACTTTATTGATTGTAAATTATGAAAAAAAATTGACAGGCGATTACAGCAAGCAAAAGTACCTGCCAGGTGAAT
The DNA here is from genome assembly GCA_947563465.1 of Archips xylosteana. Lineage (NCBI taxonomy): Eukaryota > Metazoa > Arthropoda > Insecta > Lepidoptera > Tortricidae > Archips > Archips xylosteana. The sequence continues at coordinate 40,411,385 of OX387343.1, forward strand.
CGAAAGGTGCACACTGCACAGTTTAGGAGATAAAATGAACTTTCTTCTGTATATGTAGTTGAAATTTGGATATGATTTTTAGTAAGCGTTTTAGAAAAAATCTGTACAATGACAGGCGGTTTTGAATAGCATAAGACCTTGACAGGCGAGGGGAAAGATACCGTAAAACGGGGTGAGTAGACACGATTTTGAACTTAAATAGTAAAGAACCTAAGATTGTTTTTCTTTTGTGAGTCCTAACAAGCTCTCCGAGTTTGCATCAGAAAAAAAGATTTTAATTTAATGTTTTATTTTTAAATTCAATATATAATTAAATATTCTGTGAATATTTCAAGCGTCTACCTGTTGCCGTTATCAATATCGAGCAAAAAAGAGCAAAAAAATCACGTTTGCTGTATACCTTAAATATATATTTTATTCCTTTTTTTTAGTTATAGCGGCAACCGAAATACATCATCTGTGAAAATTTCAACTCTAGCTATCACGGTTCCCGAGATACAGCCTGGTGACAGACGGACAGACAGACGGACGGACAGCGGAGCCTCAGTAATAGGGTCCCGTTTTTACCCTTTGGGTACGGAACCCTAATAAGCCTTATTGCTCTTGGTATAGCGAAAATTTAAAAAAACAAGATTTCTACAAATCCGTAAAACGGGGTCAGTAGACACGACATATGGGGTGAATGGAGAATTCAGTCAGGGTTGTGAAAGCGGGTGATAGGACCTTGTCAAGGGAATAATAAAATTAAATATTTCTATAAGTAAGTATAAAAAGAATATACATGTAAATGAAACTCTTTTCATTTCTATTAACCCCTCCCTTCGTTATTTTTCACCCCCACTGTCGTGTCTTCTCACCCCAAACAGCGTGCCTAATCACCCCATATAGCGTATCTAGTCACCCCGTATCCCTTGTCTATTCACCTCAGTTTCTAACCAAAACGGTTATGAAATTACTTTTGTACAATTACACCTGATTATGAATAACAATAAATACTTAAAACCAAAAAAAAAATATTTAAGTGGGCTCCCATACAACAAACGTGATTTTTATAAATAATTGTACGGAACCCTTCGTGCGCGAGTCCGACTCGCACTTGGCTGGTTTATAGATAATGTTATGGAACCCTTCGTGCGCAAGCCCGACTCGCACTTGGCCGTTTTTTTTTCTGATGCAAACTCGGAGAGCTTGTTAGGACTCACAAAAGAAAAACAATCTTAGGTTCTTTACTATTTAAGTTCAAAATCGTGTCTACTCACCCCGTTTTACGGTATCTTTCCCCTCGCCTGTCAAGGTCTTATGCTATTCAAAACCGCCTGTCATTGTACAGATTTTTTCTAAAACGCTTACTAAAAATCATATCCAAATTTCAACTACATATACAGAAGAAAGTTCATTTTATCTCCTAAACTGTGCAGTGTGCACCTTTCGATTCACCTGGCAGGTACTTTTGCTTGCTGTAATCGCCTGTCAATTTTTTTTCATAATTTACAATCAATAAACTAAATCATATATTAAATTTTTAAGCTTACAGAAACAAGTTTTTTTTACCCAATTTAAAAAATTAAAAGGCTGATGACGTGCAGGACTAATGCCTGCCAGGTCATGGTTATTGTCCTTAGGGTGCTATAAATCATCATTCTACAAATTTCTAGCTTTACAGGAAGGCCGTTACTCGGAGGGTTCACTGGCTCTCTAGCTATAAAGAGCTTTTTATCACTCTGGTTCTGCTGGTAACCTCTAGAGATGTGCAAAGCTGTGTCCAAAAGTTAGACACCTAGCTATCTAGCATGCAAGATTGTCTTATTACGGAATCACAGCATCACATATCTTAAGTGTATAAGAAAGCCTTAACTCTTTACTAGGCCGTACCAAAAAACTAAATATAATAATATGTTCAAAATAGAAATGTTTTGGTGATTCATTTCATCACATTATAATGTAACTATGTAGCCTGATTATGTGCACAAAATACTGTCAGAAAGTGTTTTAGACTAGGGCAGGGTTCGGTAACCTGCGGCTCGCGTCGCGAGCCACATGCGGCTCTTTGGATGTGAAGTTACGGCTCTTTACTTCCAAACTTTATTTATGCAAGTACTATTTATTGTTGGCAAGAAAATTTTTTGTGGCACTTTGAAAACTTTCATATTTTGTAATTTGTAATTTTTGGCTCTTCCGGCTCAAAAGGTTGTCGACCCCTGGATTAGGGCCAATACACACACAAGAACAATTAAAGCAGCGTTTCCACCAATAATATGCGAGGAATATGTTTTTCATTAATTAACACGTTCGCTGCGTTAATAGGCCTAAAAACCCAATGCATGTACGCTCACTCCGTGCGGGAGCAATATGCGCTGTATTTCCTCTGGTGCGAAGGTCATATCTCGAGAATTTTTAAGAGTATGAAAAAGACAAATATAGTTTTGAGTTTGGGTCTTCAAGGAGGTCTCGATAAGCTTTTAATATTTGTTATAGGCCTTTAGACCCATAACCGCACTGAGTGAAAAAAACTTCGTTTTGCTGCGGGAACTGGGTTTAAAAGCCTATCATAGATTACAAGGTCACTCAGCCCCTTTTCGCACTGATCTAGGACATTGCGACACTCCCTACGTAATCCAGTGTATCTGCAAAAACCAAAATGTACAGCAGAGCGCTTTAAAGATTTTAAGAACATTGAAATCATAATTTCTCTTTGTGCTTTAAAGCTAGAGGTGTAAAAATTGGCATATAACTTTAAATTATGGTTTCCTATTGTGTGTATTTTTTATTATTTTTTATCTTTGGTAGTTTTTTATTTAATGCACTTCTACATTTATACTTGTTAGTAGATTTTGAGCCAAAAAATGTAACTGACTCATACACACTTATTCGTCGTAAAGTTATGTGAATTATTTCTGTAAGTGATACGTATAAGATGAATTCACGTAGAAAAAGACTGTATCTACCAGATAAGCATTTGTTCTTTGAACTAATTGAGAGAATATTATTATTTGAATCCCAAGATGAAGTCTGTAAGTGGTGAATTAAGTTTTTTGCATAAGTGTACCCATAGTAAAATGTGCTATTGGGAAGTACACAATTATACTGTGCAAACTGACGCGATGAAAATCCTCTGAGTGGCACATATACATATTTACTTGGTCTCGCCCATCAAAGTAAATTCCTGTAACTGTCAGTTACTCATTTATGTTCGGTTGTATTCTCTAAAATAAAATATGTAAGTGGTAGGTACATCATTTTTAGATGTAAATTTTTGTTTCCCCTGCCTATTTGCACTGTTATACTTCTAATTTATGTTAAGTTTTTATCATTATTTATTATTATTTTTTTATTTGTAACCGTCACATACATAATTATGTTATTTGTATCTGTAATTTAATAACACTCGTTTGCTTTTGTTGATAAACGTGCTGTTTTGGGATTTTAGATGATAATTATGACTATTAACAAAATCTGAACATGGAATAGGTAAATTCAATAAAAGAAGGACATATAAAAATACTTTTAATGAATACCATAATCTTCTTTATATTGTATTCCACTGTTTTTTGCCTTTTTACGCATTGTATCAATCCAGAAGTCCTCACGGCGTGTTCTTATTTTACCCTTCTCTGGTCTAGGGGACTTATTTTTCCGTTTTCTACTTTGGGGCTGAAGATGTTCAGACGGACTGCCTAAAACTAAATTTTGAGACTGATTTGATTCTTCATGCAGATATGACGAAATTGCATGCGAGTTTGCTGTAGCTGGAGAAATTAATTCTGGTGAATTTGCATTGCGTATTTCATCAATAAGCTGAGCAATAAAAGTTGACATAGGCGAATCACACATGAGAGTGTTATTTTCAGCTTGACTTGAATTGAAAAGTGTCAAGAAAGGATATTTTGGAGAACTTGCGGCAAAATTTGTGTCGAAAGAACTCGAAAGTGGTTGATTAGAAGAACTTTCCAACGATGTAACTTCTTGAATGAAATTCGTATTTATTGAGTTAAATGATTTCATACTTTGATCGTGTGGGAGAAATGAATTAACATCCTGTAAACATGCTTGATGTTGAAACCATGGGTACTGGTAAATCTGTAATGTCCAACTGGATGTTTTGCTCAGCTAAAAATGTTGAAAAGTTAGGAGACTGATGTAACGCCAAAGATACGTCGTGAATATTTTTAGTATTGCAAGATTGCAAAGCATTATTATGAATTTTGGGCAAAATGATTGAAGAAGCATCTTCACATGTAGTACCTAGATTTTCATGCTGATCCGAAGTAGGATACTTTTCAGGAGATTTGACTGATTCTGGCTCTTGAGATTCTGAAACATTCTGACATTTATTGAAAGCCTCTTGAGATGACTGATCAGGAGGAACCATGCTAGCGATTTCTTGTTTTTGTGACAAATTCTTATATTCCTTATCAACATCTTGCAATTGCAACCCACTGGTATCACCTGAAGTTTGGGATGGCATACAAGAAGTCGTTAAAGAACGACTACCATAATTTTTTTGCTCCATGACGTTATCATCACCGGTTTCTTTAATACTATCTGCTATTGCTCTTTCGAGTAAGTGAGCATCATTTACAGTGAAATTTTCAGAGTAACGGCAGGTGATTGAGCTGAAAAAATATTTTTTTAAATGGTTATATTTTAAAGTATAGACTGTTGAAGAACGTGTTTGGATAATCATTAATTTGTATTTTTTCAATTATTTACATTCGAAAACTTTCTAATTATTACTATTTTTATTATTTGTGTAAATTAATTATAAGCCCCTATAATTAGAAAGTTTTCCATGGTAAATTAGTCATAAATATTAGAAGAAAATAGTCATGAAAAAACATTATTATTTCTCAATAATAAAGTTGAGCTGAAAGCTGGCATTATGTTTGTCTTTTTAGGGTTCCGTACCCAAAGGGTAAAAACGGGAACCCTATTACTGAGGCTCCGCTGTCCGTCCGTCTGTCTGCCTGTCTATCTGTACGTCTGTCCGTCTGTCACCAGGCTGTATCTCGGGAACCGTGATAGCTAGAGAGTTGAAATTTTCACAGATGATGTATTTCGGTTGCCGCTATAACAACAAATACTAAAAAATGGAATAAAATAAATATTTAAGGGGGCTCTCATACAACAAACGTGATTTTTTTGCTCGTTTTTGCTCGATATTGATAATGGCAACAGGTAGACGCTTGAATTATTCACAGAATATTTAATTATATATTGACTTTAAAAATAAATCATTAAATTAAAATAAAAAAATATTTGAGGGGGCTCCCATACAACAAACGTGATTTTTATAGATAATTGTACGGAACCCTTCGTGCGCGAGTCCGACTCGCACTTGGCCGGTTTTTTATTTATGCGTGTCTTAATTACATATTTCCAATTAACAAATAAAAATAATTATACATGTAAAAAACCGGCCAAGTGCGAGTCGGACTCGTGCACGAAGGGTTCCGTAAAAATAATCTATAAAAACGAGCAAAAAAATCACGTTTGTTGTATGGGAGCCCCCTTAAATATTTAGTTTATTTTGCTTTTTACCAAAATACATCATCTGTGAAAATTTCAACTGTCTAGCTATCACGGTTCATGAGATTCAGCCTGGTGACAGACGGACAGACGGACGAATAGACGGACCGACGGACGGACAGCGGAGCCTCAGTAATAGGGTCCCGTTTTTACCCTTTGGGTACGGAACCCTAAAAATGTTAAGGTCGATATTAACGTGGATATTAATTTATTTGTTTCAAAGATAAAAATACACTTATTCCAAAAGTGTATTAAAAAATGCGACGTAAAAATGTGTAACTTACAGATAACCGAACAAAAAACGGTTGATTCTCGCCGCATAAGTGTGTATGTGGTTAGTTACATAGTACTACTTAGGACATGCAAAAAGTGTGGAAATAATAAATTAAAATACTTATACCTTCGTGGTCCTGATGAATCATATTTATGTGACAGTTTTTTATTATTGTTGATTGCATCTGCTTTGAGTTTTCACAAGAATTTGTATCTTCCACCGGACATTTACGAAAACATTTATTAAGTACCGAGCGCGCGCGCATTCCATTTCATGTCCGCGGCATAAGTGGCCAACAGGCATTTACCTTCCACCCGCTCAGGGATTCCCCGCGTAGGTTTGAATAACAGGCAGATATTTAATAATACATTGGGCGTTTTCTAGCAACGGATCAAATTACATAGTTATACTTTTCGGAAAAAATGTCTTAGAACAACTTTTTAAATAATTTTATGAACTTATCAGGTAGATTAGTATGCGTAGGTTCCGAAAATGGCCTAGTCGTATAACTGTGTATCTGACCGATACACTGGATTACGTAGGGAGTATCGATTGTATTATTTACTTCTGACTAGTGCTGTGACATAATTAGCAGGAACAGACGTGCATTTCACTATAGTTTTTTTAGTGTTTACGAGTGTAGTGCGACTTCAAAGCGCGTGATAAAATTATAAAATGCCACGTATAAATAAAAGATGTAAAAAATGCTACAATTATCCCTAAAAATGGGTGAAAAAAGCTTTAGTGACAATTGTGATGTCAAAAATACAGACTGTCGCATACAACAAAATAACTCTGTAAACAATATCGAATAACAGTCTGGACCAAGCAGTAGCCTAAGTAGTCAGCCGGTAACAGATTAAGTATTAAAAACACCACAAGTAAGTACAGGAACAGCAAGCTCAATTTTCATTACTTCACGTAAGGGTGGCAAAAGAAAAATGTGTTCCGGTTGCTACCGAAAGCTGCGAACTGCTTTCAATAGCAGAGAAGCAATAAAAAAAGTTAAAAATATTATATCCTCTTGCGTAAAAATGTAAAAAAAATACTGTCTCCAATGTTTTTACGATTCCCATTTGTAAATTTTCTAAATAAATACATGACTAAATAATCCTTTTCATTTGATATCGATAATATTGATTATTTTATTTCGCATCACTACACGTTCCTTGATTAAACCACTAATCTAGTGCGGTAGTCGGTCAATAGACCTTTTGTTTATTTTTACATATATCTTGTAACTACATAATCAGAGCTCGCGGCGAAGCCAACACTACAATAAACAACTCTTATAATAGATATATTGATAGGTTAATACATAAATATCGATGTTTTCACGTAGATAAAGGCATTTTAACATAAACAGAACTTACTAGGCTTATGAGCCCTGTAACGCACAGCTAAAAGGTCTAGGTTACAGGCATATCGGCCTTTTAACGCACATTATGAAATAATCACACTTTTTGTGCCGCAGTGAACGTGTTAACCAATAGAAACGCTTCATTTACCTTGCCTCGTACCACTCAGCTGTTTCCACCAGATGTGCTGTGCGAGGATGTGCATATTGCTATTGGTTAATAAAAAACACATTCCTCGCACATTATTAGTGGAAATGCCGCTTTAAGCGGTGAAATGGTGCGTGTACTGGATTTTATACTATATACATACTGTCAACTCATTTTTATTTCCTATCTGATTTTATGACAATATTTTTAACGAATTCAAATGATTTTGTACCATACTGTATACTTAGTAAGGTTGAATATTTGTACTATACCTGAAAAGGGTTAAACTAAATTAGATTTGATTTAAACTCTTTGTATTTAATTATTCTTTAGTTACATGGGAACAGAGGCCAGTTAGTAAAAGTTGCATAGGAATATTGATTATGTACAGCACTACTGAAATAAAACAAAATGAAGAACAATCAATCTATTTTTATTAAATTATCCTGCAAGTTGACCAAAGCACAAGCAATAATAACACTGTGATCTAAGTACCGCAAGTGACTGTGGTTTATTACCGAATGAGGCTTCAAAAACCGGAACTCCCTCACCCTTCGTATTAAGCGCTCAACATGAATGCGCAGACTGGCAATCACTTTACCCTGCAATACTTCTTTCTTGGTGGGAGTTTCTTTTGATGAGACACTCGGAGGGCGAAGGAGGTTCATATGTCTGTCTCTCAAATATTTTTCTATTCCTTTGAAGCCCCGATCGGCTAAAACAACAGCTCCTGGAGGAAGAATATCAACAAAACCACAACTTTCTGTAATAACCTTGTCTGATGTTCTTCCTCCATAACCTTTCGATATAAAACAAATAAACCCATTTGGGCAACACGCAATCAAGTATTTAGCTGAATTGCAAGACTTATATTGTGACCATGTTCCGGACTGTGTCACGGTGTCAGACGGTTTCTCTATTTCAACCTCAAAACAATCTATTATGCATGTTACATTTGCATACCTGGCTTTAAAAACTGGAGGTAATGTTTTTTTAATTATTATTGCTTCAGGTAGGTAAACAAAACTTTGTAAAAATGTTGCTAGCTGAGGCATGCATACCTTGAACATTTCTATGACTGTTGTTTCGCTAAAATTGAAGTGGTCACATATTCTCTTTATGTCATCATTATATTTTATTTTAAAAAGAGTAATAATAACATGCAACTGGCGTAGCTTGCATTCTTTTGCCAAGAATTCTATCAACCAATAGTAATTCATTGGAACTCCTATGTATTTCTTGGGATTTTCTTTTATGAGTCTCAACATGTTGTTGCGTCCAGACAGATCTCTTTCAACAACATTTCCTTTATTGCTTGATGTTGACTGTAAAGGGCTGGAAAGTTCAAATAAACTTGGAGTTGAGGAACCACTAGTTGTAGAAGACAACTCTTGGGGCTGGCTTGGTATTTTTGCAGACATTTTTTTTATATTTGCAGTGCACCCAAGACTCTTCAATGCTGGTTTTGCCAAAACTGCTTGATGTCTTTTATCAATTTGGCATTGACTGGCAGAATCATGCTGAAAATAATTATTATACATATTGTTACTACATTGTTCATGTTCAGTCTTAAAAGGTTTAAAAAACCGGCCAAGTGCGAGTCGGACTCGCGCACCGAGGGTTCCGTACAAATTTATATGTATCTATGAACATCCAGTCTTAGCAGACCCCTGCTCCTAAGCAAAATGTGCGCTGTGTGGGATCAATGTAGATTGGTTACTGATATAGACAGACAGACAAACTAGATCTCGTTCAAACCAATTTTCGGTGGAAGTTTACATGGTAATGTACATGAACCCCCAAAATTTATTGTTTTTTTTTTCTATTTTTGTGTGAAAATCTTAGCGCGGTTCACCGAATACATACATCTCTTACCAAGTTTCAACAGCATAGTTCTTATAGTTTCGGAAAAAAGTGGCTGTGACCAGTGGCGGATTTGCAGTCTCGGCCGCCCTAGGCCCCAAGCCATCAGCCGCCCCTTTCTCAGCACCCACCATATAGATTTTTTTAATGAAATAGTACTTTATCGCCAACTTTTACCTAAATAGATTTAGAAAAATACGCCATAATAAGTTTTTTGACACGATTGGGGGCCGCCCCTAAATCTGGCCGCCCTAGGCCCGGGCCTACCGGGCCTTAGGGTAAATCCGCCACTGGCTGTGACATACCAACGGACAGACAGACAGACATGATGAATCCATTAGGGTTCCGTTTTTTGCCATTTGGCTACGGAACCCTAAAAATATGTCAAGCAAGATAATACAAGAAGGAAGGTATATGCTACTATTATATTGCGGAGACATTCTTACACAAATTAACCAAGTCCCCAACTAAGCAAAGCTAGATATAACATCCAAGACTTAGGTACAGATACTCCTGCTTATCACACAAATTGCCCATACCGGGATTTGAACCCGGGACCTCCAGCTTTGCAGGAAGCTAACTAAGCTAAACAGGCTGTCAATCATTATCACTTCACTTTAAACATTTACATGAATATAGGTAGATTTGTACTTTATTGTATGTTCATTCTAGCCGTTAACCACAACTCCATCTGCATAGAATTTGTTTGTTGATATCCCGAGGGAAATATGTAATTTTCCAGGATAAAAACTATCCTATATCCTTCTCCGGGACTCAAACTATCTGCATACCGAATTTCATCTAAATAAATTTATTGGTTTATATATGATGAAGTAGCAAACAAACATACTTACAAACTTTCGCATTTATAATATTAGTGGGAAGAAAAACAACATGACAGATTATCTTCATAGGCCATAGTGCACCCTTTCAGGATAAAAACATGCTCTCTCTAAGCAATAGGTAATGCTTCTAATTCAAGTATTGCAAAAATATTGTATAACAATGGTGTGGTCAATGGTAGCTCTGCACACATAAGGACAAGGTGCTATCTCATCCATATCCATACTATACTTACTATTAATATTAGAAATGCAAAAGTGTGTGTGTTTGTATGTTTGTCAGACTTTCACATCAAAACGGAGCAACGGAACAATGTGATTTTTGGCATAGAGATAGCTTATGGGCCAGAGAGTGACATAGGTAAGAAAGGCTGCTGGTAGAAGCTGGATGCGTCTAGCCGAGGACAGGGCGCAATGGCGCTCATTGGGGGAGGCCTATGTCCAGCAGTGGACTGTTATAGGCTGATGATGATGATGATGAGTGACATAGACCTCGGAAAAATGCGCAGTTCTCGAGGGAACTGTGCATTTTTTCAGGCATTTTCGTGAGATTACTGGATTCCACGCGGACAAAGCTAGTTGTCTCATAAGGGATACAGAGAAAAGCTCACCTTTTGATCTGATGTACTCATATTATATTCATGAACACATTCTGTAGATGCTGTAGGTATTATTTCTTCTCCCTCCTCAAATTCTGTCTCAGTCTAAAAATAAATATAAAATTATTATTATTATTATTATTATTAATTAGCCTGGAGAAGTGTCCCACTGCTGGGCAAAGGCCTCCCCCCATTTTCTCCATGTATCCCGATTTTGAGCGGTGTCCTTCCAGTTTCCAAAAATATAAAATTAATACATATTTATTAAATTATGCCATTGCATATACCTAAACCATATTTCGTCACTGCCATGTGAAAACATTGTAAGTACCAAAAATTTACAGTGAATTTTTTAATGCAGAAGTGTATTACAAGATTTTCTCATAAATAGAAGTTTACCATCTTTTGAAATTTTTTGTTACTTATGAGGTTTTCACATGGCAGTGACAATTTGAGGAACTTAGTAGAACTAGTATGATGAAGCTAACACTTACATTATCAACATAATATGTCCTTGTCAATGTTAAATTTGCTGTACATTTTAATCGCAGTTTTCCACTTTTAGTTGTATAGCAGTCTTCATTAATCTGCAAATATAATAAGAAGTTACAAATATCCTGTATTATATTAATATAAAAATTGTATCTATAATTATTATTGGTGTAATGAAAATTTCGCTTCCGTAAGTAGCCTGTTCTTTTCAGTGTAGCACAATCTTTGCTTAGTTTGGGACTATATAGGTCGATTTGTGTAAGATTACCGATCTTCACAATAATTATTTAATTTTAATTATACTTACGTTTACGTGTTCATCACAGACATACAAAGGCATTTTAGGGCACGTTCTTTCCAGGGCTCGACACCATACTTCTTTTAGAGGCTGTGGTATACGTAAAAAAGTTAAGGTTGGGTTATCCCTTCTATACTTTTTACATGATGGTACAAAGCATCGGAGCTCATCTCCGTAATATTTCCTGTAATTAATTATCTCATCGGAGGCGTCTTGGATGTTCGTCATCGTACCAGCTATCGTATCTTTATTGCAGTCAAATAAAAGTGAAAACAGCCGTTGTCAAGTAAAGAAGTATCGTTGTCCAAAGTTACGCGCGCAGGTCGTCGTGAAGGCTTCCGATTCCGTAAAATAGTGATGCAGGGGTCGTCGTGAGATGCGGGTACTACAAAATCCAGGGTCAGGCAGAAGTCGTTGATAAAAAATCGAGAACAGCAGAAAGAAACAATGGGAACTAGATGGGAACACACACAGCGTACAAACGAAGTCGTAGTTGTAATGTAACGGCTACATTTGACAAGTGACGGCTGTCAGTCGGACCTTTTTTTCTCTTTATAAAACAGACCATGGCACAAAACGTAAAAATCTAGTCAAACGTGTGGTATGCCAAAATAAAGTTTCAAATAATTTTTTCAAAAAATCGGCACGTGCTAAAAAATATCTAGCTATAGCAGTGAGCTACATTATAAGTCTACTATCGATAAAAAATATAATATGGACCACCTCATAAAACTTAAGGTACCCAATTGTACGTGCCACTTGCAACTTGTCACGTTTATTAAATAGAGGTAGGAGCCAGTTCGTGTATTTAAGTCGTTCATAGTACAGGGTAGACAAATACGGATCGTACACTAATCGCAACTGTAACTGTGCGCCAAGTTTTTTAACAATGGTTTGCAAAAGCCATATTCTGTGTAATCTGACGCTAAAGCTTCATCTACGTTGAAAAATTAGGTATCTAACCAGTAGCGTGGAGTACAGATTCACGCTGTGCAACTCGGGGAGTAATAGAAGCGTGAGATACATATATGCCTTACTTTACAAGATACATATATGCCTTACTTTACTTAACCTTACTGTACCTAACTTTCTAACTTTTGTCTTACTCGGTATCACTCACGTCACGTAAAAAAAATTACCTGGGGGAAATCGAGATATTATGGCGCCACACCACTTGTAACTGCTTATAAAAAGTGCATTGTAAGTATACATACACTATATATATACTATGTGTGTATCTGAAGACTCGGTATGACTGAGAAAACATTTTATATTTCACATGTGAAATGAATAGAGCATTGCAAGCAGCGAGACAAAACCAAACAAAGCAAAATTTCTGGAATTGGAATTTTGTAGCAAGATAGCTACCATTTGAATTGTTACAGTAGCATTCTACGAATTTTTTTGTTGTTGTTGCAAAGTTACTTAGGTTAGATATTAAACTTAAAAAGAAATCATTGTTTACACACATCAGTTTTCTAGTGGTATAGGCTAATCACCTTGTTCATAAGCTTCGTAGGTATAATTTTTTCATCCCTAGACAAATTTGATGTTTTAACTCACAATCAGTAGTAAGTAATATACATACCTATATTAAAATGTTCAAAACTCTCAAAGGATAAAAAAACTTTTCTTTTTTAATCTATCACTATCCTTTTGACATTTGCATTTATGAGTCGCAGACAAAACAATTTAAGTTAAATCAGATCTGTTACTTTTTAAGACTGAAAAGAAAAGTCAGTTTAGCCTCATTCGAAAGCTGCTTTAGTATAGGTGAAAAACTTTAGAAGATGACCTGTTGTATGTAGTAGTAACGTGACCGTTTAAACAAATAGACGTTCCAAATTAGAAATAGCTATCACGGTTCCCGAGATACAGCCTGGTGACAGACGGACGGACGGACGGACAGCGGAGCCTCAGGGTTTCCGTTTTTACCCTTTGGGTACGGAACCCTAAAAATGACTTAAGCTCTATATCAATTTTGTGCACTACTACAACAGGTCATCTTCTTAAGTTTTTCACCTATAGTTCTTTGACAGCAAAACTGTGTTTTGTACAGATTAGTAAGATCAAGGCAAGTTCCCGTAATGCGCGGAACCTCGTTCGTCTTAATTTGTCCGCGCCGACCGCGAACGCTGGTAAAAGTGCTCGCAGTGAACAACACTTTAGTTAGGATAATGCCTATTTATTATCGTGTGAACATTCTTGGACTAATAAAGATGTGGGGGTTTCTTGTTACGCGTAAGTGACTGATATATAGATCGAATCCCCAAATGTTATGGTCTAATGTAAAGACAGTGTTGGATGAAAGCACACTTAACTATTTTGGAAAGAAAGGGATGAAAATAAAACAAATGTTAAATGTAAAATTATACAAGTGGTCGCCTTTTGTTTTTTTACATAATTCGCGGTTCTTATAATGACTTACTAAAAGTATGAGTTCAGGGATTTCACACTAGTGATATTTACCAATACAATATAAAGCTCAAGTAGGACTGGGCGGGACATGTCTGCCGAATGCATTCGGATCATGGGGCATAAGGTACCTAAGTCATTACCGCATGGGCTACAAGTGGTGGGCATCGGAGCAGGGGCAGGCCAAAACTGAGATGGCGGGATGATTTCGATCGTTTTGACCCATTTTGGCAATATTTTGCGAAGGATAGAGAGGAGTGAAAAGAAAAAGGGGAGGCCTTTTTCCAGCAGTTGGACGTCTAATAGATTATTGAATAAACTGGTCCTATATAGTGGTAAAATAACGTAGATCGTTCATGCAGATTGTATCTCACTCTGCCGTACAAGCAAGAAGAGCTATTTCAATCCCAGCTTAAATTTTCGAGTTTATTAATATCTTTATTATTATTCGATGGTAGGGATGACCACTGAAATTAAATATTTGTAATCTTTGTTCCGAACGCAGCTTCCATTATTGTCCCAAATAAAATGTCAATCATCATTCATCACTCTTCCGTCAATATATCCCGCAGAGAATAACGAAGACGACTGAAACGCTATATTCGTCCGTCCCCGTGAAATTGCAGAAGAGGAACGAACTTCACAGATTTTAATATTTTTATTTGCACGATTTTTCTTACAGGTCTAAAGGGACATGCCCTTTGACATATGAATTTCAATCGAATTTGAGATGACAAATATATACTGAGTTGGCGGTTATCTACTCATCTTGTTGCGGCTCTATTTTCTGTTTTATTCGACCTCGGCATTGGCGGAATCATCAGAAAGCTGATGGAGCCTTACTCTAAATTTGAATTGACTCTATAATAATCGATGTCAGATGCTGGAGAGTCTCGCTATTTTGAGCATCTATTCTGGCGCTGCCCTTGATATTGAATAATAAATAACCATTGCGGTCATTACAAAAATAGTTATGTCGACTGTTACCACACTAATTCACACTAATATTATAAAGGCGAAAGTTTGTGAGTGTGTGAGTGTGTATGTTTGTTACTTTTTCACGCTAAAACGGTTTGACAGATTCTGATGAAATTTGGTACACAGATAGTTTATAACCTGGATTAACATATAGGGTACTTTTTATCCCGGAAAATTGCGTAATTCCCGCGGGATAGCGATAAACGAATTCTTTGCAGACGGAGTCGTGGGCAACAGCTAGTTAAGGATAATTACGGAAAAACATACACTAGGTACTTGAAAGAAAGAAGGAAAACACATTTATTCGCAACAAAACACTAATATCATAAAGGCGAAAGTTTGTGAGTGTGTGTGTATGTTTGTTACTTCTTCACGCTAAAACGGTTTGACGGATTCTGATTAAATTTGGCACACAGATAGTTTATAACCTGGATTAACATATAAGGTACTTTTTATCCCGGAAAATTGCGTAATTCCCGCGGGATAGCGATAAACGAATTCTTTGCAGACGGAGTCGCGGGCAACCGCTAGTTATAACTATAACCCAAAACAAATTATATAATGGCCACATTAATAAATGTTGTGTAAATAAAAAAATGTTAGCAAGAGTTGAGTGTTCCAAGTCTAAATAAAGTGAAGTAAGCACAATTTGAGTATTTAATGAGTTAAGCCGCTGACAGACGAACAAATGGGCATGTTGCAAGTAAGGGTTTCGTTATCACCATTTTCGTTACGGAACGCTAAATAAAAATGATAGAGCGGGCGCAGTACAAAAGCTAACTATCAGAAACACGTATTAGCTTAACCCAAATAATATTATCACGAGTAATAAAATATAAAAATACACCTGCGTATATCCAGATATGTATGTTGACATTGTCTTATTACAAAAGTATAAGAGCAGTATTGATTCAAGCAAACGTCGAGCAAAAGGAAAGGAATCAGAAATGGAGTAAAACAATACGTGAATATTCGTAATGTAATCATCCGTACAAATTCTCCGGCGATGCCAGCCTATTACGCTACCTGTGGCAGGTTTTTGTTAGCGTAAGCTTTTTTGGGGTTCGTCGTAAAAACAGGTATCATTCACATAGGAAGAATTAGAGGAACGTTTGTATGACAGCAGTTGTAAACGATTTTTGACATCTTATAATTTTTACCTTATGTGGTTCAATTGAAAATATCTAACTCGTTATTCAACAACAATACAGCAATGTGTCCTACTCACTGACACGATAGTGTATATTAGTGATAACTAATACCATTTCAAAGTCTAACGAGTTAATTTTTAAATCCAAAGCGAGCACACAACCGTTTCCAAATAAAATTAATGTCGGACTAACCAGTAAACATTTTAAAGAAACCGTAAACTAACTCACTTTATTTTCTCTACTAACTTAAAAATAAGCCGTTTTTTTCTGTTCAATACCTAATTATAACGCGGCCCTATGAGTCGGACCTTAAAATGATTACGGAACAGTACGCTTAGTTTAAGTTTTCCTTCACTTCAATACTTCTCGATCGCGTTTACGTAAAAAATTCAATTACTAGGGAAACATGGACAGCGCCTCCGCGCGCGCGCGTCTGTTTCCATAGAATTGAAATTTTTACGTAAACGCGATCGAGAAGTATTGAAGTGAAGGAAAACTTATACTAAGCATACTGTACCTCTTACCATGAGTTACACTAGTTTACAGTGACCGTACTCGCTAGCGACAGCGTAAATGATTTGTATGGAGAATTGTGTACAGCGCCTCTAGCGGTCACTTACGGAAGTACAATTCTCCATACAAATCATTTACGTCGTCGCTAGCGAGTATGGTCACTGTAAACTAGTGTAACGCATGGTAGAGGCACAGATGAGACTAACTTAGGCGTAAAGGAATAGTTAGACAGAGACGTATAAACATAGCGACAGGACGAAGTTCCGGCTGCCAGAGCTACCTGTGCAGGTAGATATTCCTTTGTTGTATCTATAATTTTGGCAGCTAACATTTAGTAATAGCATCATTTCGAAACCCCTCAAAACATCATTCCGCACACCTGAGCTTACGATACGAAAAACTCGACTTTACGTTGCAGAAAGAAACAAGTTCGTGTAGACCAAATATGATAAACGGTTAGCGATACATTCACTTTCATTGCCGTATTAAGTTCAAGCTAGGCTAAGCTGCCGGCCGCAAACTCAAGACTTTGTCCGGTGTCGTTAACGCACATGTGCGTTCAAATACCCGGATAATTACGACAGCGGCACAAGGTGAAAATCGCGAAACCGCACATATGCGTTGCCAGCACTGGATGTGTTTACTGTGGTGCCTAGAGCTGCATTAGGCATTCCGTGATCACCCATATAACGATGGGGTTTAATTGACGGGGGCGCATGGATTCCTGTTCTGATTGCTAGGTTGTATAGGTATGTGTCCATAAGGTACAAACAGCAAGTTCGCATAAAGGTAAAATATACTTGTTTTAATCAAAAAAAGGTCTAGATGACATAACGGGCGTTTGCTTCTCTTTTGGTATAAATGTTTGATGGCTTTTTTTGTGTATAATAAATATTTCAGCTCATTCTAAAAATAACAGCTAAGTATTGCTTGAATTGCATTAATAATACCATGAACGTAATTAATTCAATAGAATATTTTCTAAACTTGAGCTTGGGAAACTTGGGCTTCATCTGGTATATTGGTAATATAAATAAGTTTCATTATTCTTTACATTCCTTGTCCAAGATAGGGTTTTGATAATACAACATAATCAGCATCATACCAGCATTATGTCCCACTGCATGGCAGCAGAACGCAGGAGCGGCAACTTTACTGACACTATTGAATTTTGTAAATTCCGAATAACTCTTGAAGTACGACCCCAAGGCTAGACGCTCTGCTTGAAAGGACTAGGTCAAACCACTAGTCTACCAGGGGCTTTTTTTTACTTTTTTTAATACACATAATTATTTTTTCATCACACTTGCTCGTCAATGGTCTTATTCCATGCCTGTACACTAAATGACAATTAAACATGTTGGCAGAATCTGGCCTAAACTAAGCACAGTTTACATTATCTATGGTAGATGACTTGAAAAAAGTGACAATCTGTATTAGCGGGTAGCCATTATTTTATTCAATTTAAGTGTTTTTTAGAGACATAATAATTTTATTTTTGGATTTTTTTTTCTCGCATTGTGATGAAAATCATTGTGTGTATCACGGGCAGTAAGGGAATTACAAACTCGAGTCATTAAAAGCCCTCCGCCTTCGGCGTCGGGCTTCTAATAGACTCTCGTTAGTAAGCCCCTACTTACGGCCCTAGATGCACAATGTACTATTTCATCTCTCCTGTTTGGAAAGTTAAATTTTCATGGGTAGATAGCCGGGTGGAAAATTGCGTTTTCATCTCTAGGGTGGAAAGTAATTTTTTTTTTATTTTTACGATTAGCCTCGGAGTCGAAGATAATTCAGTTACGTCAGTGAAACTTTTTTTCACGTTTCGGCATGACCATCTAGATGCACGTTTTTTTTTCGGACGGACTGTTGCTGTTAGCCTCGACGGCTTTTACAGCTTACCGGAGAGAGGGCGAGCCGCCAGACGGGCAGCTCAGCAAGGGCTAGATGCACGTCGTGACCATGGAGCTTATATACCTACAACACTGGAGGTTGATGTACGCCGAACATCCGTTTGAAACAAGAAATTTGATCTAACTTTATAAATTTACTTACTAACATTAAATTGTCAAAGGAAAAATTACATACAGCCAACTCTAAGCATTCTTACGACATAAAAAAATCTTATCTTTTATTATACCTATAAAACCGCCTAAACTACTGGTGATAGAGGATGGATGGATGGATGGATGGATAGATGGATGGATGGATGGATGGATGGATGGATGGATGGTGATGGCGATGGCGATGGCGATGGCGATAATGATGGCGAACGCGATGGCGATGGCGATAATGATGGCGAACGCGATGGCGATGGTGATGGTTTTTTGCAGTATTTTACTTTCCTCACAGTCAAAATGAAAAGTAGAGTGTCTAACTCGGGTGAAATTACCCATTTCCCCTCGAACTATTGGCGCTCTCACTTCGTTCGAGCGCCAGAAATATCTCAGGTTCAATGGGTCACTTTCCACCCTTGGTTATCAATCTACTATTTCACTTCTCATGCTCTTAAAATGATACTTTAGTCTCTGCATATCGGGACTAAAGCTCTTTTTTGATCTTTAGGGATTAAAGTAATTTTTTTTTAATTTACTTTGGAAACCCCTAAACTGCCAATCACGGTGTTTGTGGATGAAGGATTATTGCAATTTTCAGTGACTGGGCATAGACAATTTTAAAGCTTTCCACAGACCGCAGCGCGCTGCGGACGCTCCGAAGCGCTCCGTAGCGCTCCGTAGGGCCCGGCGCTTCGGTTTATGGAAGCCTTTAGTGCGTGGAAATACCTAACCTCAAAATGACAACTGTATAAAAATATTTTAAAAACTAATAATTTCGTGAAGCACCATGAATAATTACGAATATTAATCTATTTAATTATATTAAAGATAAATTCATTTTATTATGCATACTTAGTCCAATTAGCTATGAAATCATTTTCAAGTTTGAATCTGTTGGCTAAATATGCAAACATTTAAAGCGTCACTCAACAAAAAAAAAACCGCGGATAAATTTAAATTGCTATTTGGATTCTGAACAGACGTCCATTGCTCGTATTGAGCGTACGTTTTATAAAAGTAATATTGTAGATTAGTATACCTAAAACATCGTTTCTTTCCTCGCATTCAAAGTGAAAAGTAGAGTGTTTAACGCGAGACTAAACTGCCATGATGGCACGCGAATTATAGCCACCCTCGCTCAGCTCGGGTGGCTAAATATCTTGTGTCATCATGGCTTGTTTTAGTCCCTTGTTGAACAATCTACTATTGTTCCATTAAATTAATTAAGATAAAAACGGGAATGTATTTTTTAAACTCAAAGTGCCTTATTTTCTTTCGAATAGTTTAAAAACTATATAGAAATCTACTGGTGAGATATAATATGCATATAAGGCAAACGTACCAATGCTCGCCACCTCAATGCCCAGTAGATGACACCCATAATATGTCACCTCTCTTACTACGAGTATGACATAAGATTGAAGGTTAACCCAAGGCACTCGAGGACGGATCGCTAAAAGGTTTTGGTCGTGACTCACGAGACTACGGGAAATAGTTGAAATTAAACTAACGTGAATGGATAAAATTGCGTTTAATTATTTTACAATTCAGAGGTTTCGACGTTTTTTTTTTTTTTATAGTAGTATAGGGGGCAAACGAGCAGACGGTTCGCCTGATGGTAAACAATTACCGTCGCCCATGGACACCTGCGACACCAGAAGAGTCACAAGTGCGTTGCCGGCCTTTTAGGTAGGAGTACGCTCTTTTTTTGAAAGCTTGAAGGTCATATCGGTCCGGGAATACCGCAGCAGGTACTTCATTCCAGAGCTTTACTGTGCGAGGCAGGAAATTTCTGGAAAAACGCACAGTAGAAGATTGCCAACCATCCAGATGGTGAGGATGGAAGTGTTGTCGCGTAGGGCGGTGGCGGAAGGATGCGGCAGGGATCAACCCGAATAACTCCTCGGAGCACTCTCCGTTGTACATGCGATAGAAGATGCACAATGAAGCTACATCTCTACGCAGCGCCAAGGGGTCAAGTCGATCAGAAATTCGTTGGCAGCCGACTATTCGAGTCGCCCTCCGCTGTAAGCGATCCAGAGGGAGAAGCTGGTACTGGGGAGCCCCCGCCCACAGATGAGAACAGTATTCCATATGAGGGCGAACCTGCGCCTTTTAAAGCTGGAGGCGGTGGGCCGGAGTGAAATACCGTCTCGATCTGTTGAGCACGCCGAGCTTCTTCGAGGCTAATTTAGCCTTACCCTCCAAATGGTCGCGGAACTGGACTTCACTCGAGATGTCAATACCAAGGATTCCGATACTGGCTGTGGTCGCAAGGGGAGTGCCTTCGAAAAGAGGAGACGCGATAAACGCAGACTTTTTTGCGGTAAACGAGCAAACCTGTGTCTTAGTGGGGTTAAAACGGACTAAATTAAGTCGACCCCATTCTAAAACTTCTCTTAGGGAAGTTTCAATTTCAGACACAAGTTTGTTTCGGCACTCCATGACGTTTTCCCGAGAAATACCGGCGCGGCCGGAGTAAGGGGCATCAACCGCCATTGAACCATTCGCCATTTTTTGAGCCATTCCCTTGCCCACAAACTGTACCCGTTCAAGGTTTCATTCCAATGAATAACAAAATGAATGTGTGTTAAATATAACTTATAAATTATAATGGCGATGATAATCTCAATTGACAACCTTTCGTTTTTTTAACACCTGAAAATTACTACAGGAATCGGAAGAGTTTCGCCTCCTGAACACGGAAAAATATTTATTATAATTTATTTCTCCATATTTAAAAAAATACAACAAATTTAAAAAACATATACGTATGTACAGTCAACAGCATAAATAAGTGATCATTTAAGTACCTTGTCACTTTTAACGCTATGTTTGAAATGTCATACAAAATTGTCAAACGATTGAAAACGACAAGGTACAGAAATGACCACTTATTTATGCTGTTGACCATACTTACCAATACTGCCACAGAATAGATATGTTTCCTTTACCCTTTTCACTAGAAAAAAGAGCTGTCATAATTTTAAACGAATAGAGCAATAGAGAAAGCTTTCCTGTATCTGTATTAGCTAAGTCTCTGGGCTAAGCCGCGAGCAAATGCACAGACAAACAGACGGACATGCTGAAATTAGGGTTCCCTTTGACCCGACTGCAAGGTGCTGCAGAAGCCTACAAAACCGGCCAAGAGCGTGTCGGACACGCCCAAGATAGGGTTCCGTAGCCATTACGAAAAAATCAAGTAATATTTATTTCGTATGTGTACCTTTTGATCAATTATAACTGAAGATACACATTGCCGAACAAAATCCCCTTCAAAAAATGTCCGAACTTTTTTATTTGTTTGCATAACAATTAAAATCATCACCTACACAGAAATTTGAACCTAGTCTTTACTTCATTACAGTCGAATTTCGGTTGACACTTGACAGCTAAACTTGACAATTTCACGCAACGTACTGAGAAAAAAGAAGGCCATTGGCGCTCATTTGGCTCGGACATTTTCGGGCGCGCGACTGTGGATCTACAGTTATAATTGATCAAAGATGTGTACGGAATCTTCAAAGTTAGGTATCGTCAATACTTTGAAAAAAGCTCGTATCTGAAAATCGTTAATCTGGCAAAGTGAACTTTATTACGCGCGTATCAAGGTTCAGTTTTGTTTACATGCTGATTTGAGATACGAGTTTTTCAAAGTAGTGACGGTATGTTTAATACCTTAGGCTACTATTTACTCTTAAAATACAAATAATTCCCAAGCAATCTTAGCCGCTATAATTTTCCTTGTAAATTTAATATATTTACTACCATTTTGAATTTTTTTTAATTTTTCCACCCATCAGTTTAGATTTTAGAGGGGGGGGGGACGGTCGATTTTAATGAAAATTTTCACTTTAAAGTTGAATATTTCGCAAACAAATCACTGAATACAAAAATCATGTAAGCAACCCCTCAATGGTTTTAAAAGACCTATCCAACGCTACCCCACACTATAGGGTTAGTCGAGAAAAAAAAAATCACCCCCACTTTACGTCTATGGGAGGTACCCTAAAAAAAAATTTTTTAGTTTTTTTTATTTAACCACTTTGTCGGCTTGACTAATATATATATTCATGCCAAATTACAGTTTTCTAGTAAACGAACTAAAAAGTAATTGTTTTAGTTCATTAATATGGACCTCCGCAAAGTAACGCCTGATTCAATAAATTAGTTTTCTAGTACTAACAGTCTCTGAGCTTAGCCGCGGACAGACAGACAGACGGACAGACATGGCGAAACTATAAGGGTTCCTAGTTGACTACGGAACCCTAAAAAACGCATCGTGTGAATGAATGATACGGAGTTCGTATTAGATAATCTCTGATATTTTTGTAACGTTCATGATCGTTCGAGACGACGGTCAAGGTCGCCAGGCGTCACGGCCGGCCGGTCTAACTGGAACCAGTCAGGTTATCTATCGCTTCGCTATGCTATGGGATCCTGGTACTTGCCCTTACTGGTTTGGAGTTAACATTTACTTTGTTCATAAATGTTTGGTAAGCGTTAGAAGTGTTTGTTAAAATCATGTTTGTGTCACTTTGACATTTTCATTAGCCAGTAAGAGTTAAATTATAAATTTATTAAAAAAGTTTTTAATTTTTTATTAATAGGGAATAACGAAACTATCACGCTACTATTCTTTACCTACTTGCTTATTTATACTCTAAGTTACCTACATAATTATTTTCACTTGGTATACACTTATCTAACTAATTACACTACGCGACAAAGTTTAGTATGTGTCAAATCCAAAGACGAAAGCTGAAAGCTCTATCTCGGTACAATAAATTTGCCTATGACTGTTGGCACAGTTTTACACACCATCACATGTAGAATTAAAGTTACGTACTTTAGATTTTACATTATAGTCTTCAATGTTAAGGTTCGTTTATACTTAATTAGGTTTAGATTACTTATAAGCATACCCCGCAATCGAACTAGCAAATCAAATCAGTACTAGTTTGTAGGTCAGGGTTGTCCTAAGTACTATGAACAATAAATATACAATGCTATTTAAATAATGCAATTTATTATTTAAAACATATCTCTGTCTGTATTAAATTTTGTAATACCAATATTTCACACCAATATTTTTAAGCATCAAATCAAAGATTCCATATTAATAGTTGAATGAAATATGGAAAATAAGTGATTTCGTAAACAAAATGACAGACACATTGAAGCGCATTTAACATTGACTTTGACATGCTAATTTTTTTTTGATAGAAAATTTAACAAGTTTATATCAGAAGGAAGAGGGTCAGTAAGGTTATCATTAAACCCCGTTATCGGAGGTGCAATTTGGTAGCTTGACGGTTTCAGGGATGGGTAAAAATATTTATGATGTCGATACCGATAGGTTACTTTTTTAACCGACTTCAAATAAAGAGGAGGTTCTCAATTCGTCTGTAAGTTTTTTTACAATTAGTTTTATTATCCTTTTTTAAACTAAAACTTAACAAATCGTTTTTGTGATCCATGATAAGTAATCATTGTCATCAGTAGAACAAAAACATTGTGGTTGCTATTTTACTTTTCTAATGTTTCGAGTGGCAGAGCAGTGCTGCATGAATGCTCTTGAGATAAACCTTTTCAATAGAGGAATAATACTGGCCACCTATACTGATAATAAATTATTTACGTCAATACATAGTCAATGTCATCTCACAATAAAAACTATAATTATTAAGCTGTTTCGTATAAAATATTTTATAAAATTGAAATGGAGTCACTTATCGCAGAATACCCTGACCTCCAAAATACTGAAGGTAAAGTTTACTGTACAATTTGCAGTGTACACATTATTTTAATTATTATTTGATTTAATTATTGTACGTATGATTAATACAATTTATTGATAACTTATCATACGTACAATAAAGAAAGTAGGTATATGATTAATCATAATCGCCAACCCTAACATAAAACTGTCATTATGCTACGGTTTTGCTATTTCCGTTGCGGGGAATGCTTATAATTTATTCGACACTTCTTAGTAAAATGTTATGTTTGCGATAGCCGGTCCCACATTCCCTTTAGTGAAGTTAGCGTCCTTCCTCAAGACTTTTTTTTTTACGTGATCATTTTTACCTGGAAAACTTTACAGCGCTCACAAAATGTTATCAGTTTGAAAGAAAGTAATATGGAGAGAAAGTAATTGCTCACAGAGTTCCCATAAGCATTTAAACAAACGGCCCGCGGGCTTCCCGGGAATTTGTTAAAAAATGTTACTGCCCGAGAGGTTTAGCGATTCCCTTCTATTACTTTTTTAAGCAAATAGGATTCGCAAAAGGTTTAGAACGAAAACTTTTTAATTTGTTGAACAAATTGTTTCTGAAAATTGAATCGTTAAAGAAAACCAAGTCCCGACAGAAAATGCTTTACCTTTGTATATGTACGTACAATTGTCCACGCCGCGGTAATCATTACGAGAGGGACCCACAATAACATATAAGGTCAACATAATTATTTTAAAGGGACCTTATTTCCGAATTAATTAAATATAACCCGCAAGCTGGCTTATACGACCCGGAGTTTAAGTTATTACGGTGAGAATTCTGCACAATCACCATGAAATATGGGCGAGAGGTATTGGTATTCATTTTACGGCCCGCAAACTGGCATGTTCACGCGTCGATACTCAGTGTACGGGCTGCCGTGTCCAAGTTATCAGAGGTAAACCAATTGAACGATTAGGGCAATCTCTCTCTTTCATACACGCCATACGCGATAGAGAGAGCTAACGTATCTTCGATCGTCAAATATTTCTGGAGCGCATAAGAAATCTTAGGTGAAGTAAGTTCAGGGGGCCATGTATTATTCAGAGCACATTAAGGCAGGGGCTTCTCGGGTGGTGGATACCTGAGTGCGAATGAAACTCTTCAGGGCCACTTGGAACTGTTTTGGCAAAAAAAAATTGAGAACTCGACAAAGTGTCGATGGCACTTTCGAAATAACTTTAGGCTATGAGAAAAGTTGTTCCCGGACAATGGTTATTTTAGTTGTTTTTATGGGTACATTTAATCAAAACTTTGCCTACTATAACGTGTAAACTTCCCGATATAAAAACCGTGTCAACCCTGCCACGGCTCAGAAAGCGTTTTCTCTGTTCAACTATAACATGGTCAAGATGATCACAGCTCTGTGCTGTGGTAACTTGGCAGCATACACAATGTGAAGAGAAAACGCTCGCCGCGTAGCCGGTCGCACGTAGTCGTGGCCGGGCCGTATATCGAGGGTCGACAGCGAGTCAGTGTTAGGTTGCCAACTCTGGCCAGGGCCACATCGATTAATTAACAACTTGGAATGTATCTGAAATATTAATGATTGGTATTTTTTTCTGCTGACAGCTTATTCACCGTATAACGGAAGAGATTACGGCTTAGATTCAAATTAAAACAGCTAAACACAAATTTTAATCATGTCATGAGTGTGAAGGACATATTCGATTCAACAAGAACTGCTAAAATCATAACCTTTTGCTTTGCCCTTGTCTGGCAAACAAAAGGGAATCCACCATCTGGTGGACCTCTACCCCACAAAAAACCACAAAAATTACCAGCGCTATATAGTTCTACACATCATCATCGGCCCAGCTTATATTACACGTCCCTCTGTAGGGCACAGGCCTCCTCTTATAGAGCTTGGACTTCCCACGCGGACCCAATGCGGATTAGGAACTTCACAGACACCATTGAATTTCTCATGAGTAACCTCACGATGTTTTCCTTCACCGTAAAGCAAACGGAAAATTTCAAATGTAATTCCGCACATAAATCATATAAAAGTCATAGGTCAAACCTCTAGGATACCATATTGTTCAATATATGCTTTGGAAAAATAAAATATTTCTAACTTAGTCGACAAAGAAAGAATGAAAGAAATACATTTATTTACAACAACACAAGACACATCATCAATATTTTACAAAACAAAAGACAACACGAAAGCTAAAGATAGAATGTGTCATTGCGGTTGCAAATCGGACACTGGCTCAGCATAATGCTGAGGCGTTTATAGCACCCCAGCGCTGATTTTCAGCCAGCACCGTTGGTGACACCCGGATCGCTGTAAGTATAGATAGATAAATAAATAAATAAACTGCACACTAATAGCTACATAAGACTACATGCGTAAATAAATAATTTGTAGATTATAAAAAAGCAAATAATAATCACTCAAACATAATTATGTAAATACTATACCTCACCTGCCAAGTATACAACCCTGCGCGGACTTAATTGAATAATGAAAAATGAAATCACCGAGACAATAAAAATCAAAGAAGTTTTGTGAAATACTTAGTGCTGGAAAGGAGAGGAAATAAAGGGAAATTATATTATAGTTCATTTCCATTCAATGGAAGAAAGCGTAATAAAACTGCAGTAGATAAGCGTCGGAACAAGACTTGTTGACATTCGAGACGACTCCAGACTCCTGGGACGTATTATAAGTAATCCGGCGTAAGCCCGACCCGTGGTACAGCCTTGTCTTAGTAAGCCATCATTGTCCTCGCCAAGGAAGTCACCGAGACATTTATTGCGAGAAGGTTGTAGCGTAGGTCAAATTTACGCCAGTTTATAACCTAATAAAACGTGTGACCATAATTGAGAATGTCTAAAAAAAATTACCCATGGTTTTTACCCGACTGCAAGGACAGAAAAGTCAATAATAAGAAACTAATTAAAGTATTTTTTCATTTAGTTCACTTCAAATTAAATTATGTAAATTCACTATCATCATCATCATTTCAGCCGTAGGACGCCCACTGCTGGACACAGGCCTCCCTCATTGATAGATACCCAATATTACAGTTGGAAGCGGCTTGCATTCTAAATAATTCTATTCCACATAGAATAAAGTAAAACTTATATTTCAATGACAAATGAAGGTAATTTCTTATTTGATGTGTAATAAATGCATTACATTATATTAAAAATTAAAAACTACATAAAACGATTTAAAAAGCATTTATCTTGAAATGATTTTCGATTTACTATACATGAAAATAAAAATGGAAATACCCAATTATAAAATATTCTATTGGTATTTTACTTATTTATTTTAAGCATTCCATGATTACTTACTTTTACCTAACATACCAAATCTTACTACTCCATCTTTTATAGTGGTAAATAGAAAAGAATAGTTAAATACCTATCTACTTTATTGACTGACTGAGCGACAGACAACGTACAGCCAACACCACTAGAGCTAGTCTTAAAATTTGGGAGGAAATGTTCGTTGATTACTGATATCATAGAGCTGATATTCAACGACCGGTAATTCAATACACTCAAAAGTTAACTATATTATTAACTGTTTTCTCTTGATTTTGGTTTAGTTAGTTATTGATTGCAATAAGCCGACGATTTATAAAATGAACACTATTTTTATGAATCTCAATTTCAAATGCTATTTCTCTAATTTAAATATGACTGTAATGATGACGCCAACGATTTTTCACCAGCCCGAACAATCACATCACGTTTCAATCATGGAAAGTAAACTAATTAAATGTCGAGGAGACAACCGTTCCCGTTCCGCCGCGGAGTTCGAGGGCTCACACCTCCGATAATTTGTCTCGTCTCAGCTTTTCTTGCTTAATTAAACTGTTACACTAAGAGCTGGGGAGTAAATTATTGACTTCAGATATACTTGGCAGTAATAATTACAGAGTCTGGAATGGTTTCAAGTCTTTCAAGGACTTTCAACGGTCGACGAGTAACATTTTCCGACATCATTCCTAAATCGGTAAGAAAATAGTTCGAAAATCTTTTCTTCTCCTTCTTGGCTGTATAGATATTTTGTTATAGTCTCAACTCCTTATTCATAGAACGTTTGAGATAACTCATCCTACACTTTTTACGAAACACAATTTATTTACACACAGAGGTCAAATTGTCTGAAGGCGTGATCCTTCAACACGAAATCACTTTACGTTTAATATGGTTGTCCAACGCAATGGGTTGTGTTGGCATCTGTTGTCTTTCTCTCTCAAATTAAGTGTATAAAAGCGATACCATTTTGACGCGTCTCGACTCAACACGCCAGGTAATGTATGTGTAGCTTGATTAACGCGCGAAAGCTCACAATCGTATGCTATGCACCATCTCTTCTCTCCTTCCACCATTTTACAGAAAAAAGCAAGTACATAATGCGATGAAATCTAAAACATTGACACACTTTCTATTCAAACTCAATCCAATAAGCAACTAAATTTCAAATTTACAATAATTACAAGCACTTATTAATGTAATCAAGCTACAGCTCGTTTTAAAAGTCAAAACTGAATAATCTCATGTTATCAAAGCTTAGGTTAAAATGTTTACTATAATTAACATAAATTGTTGTTACGCTCGCTCAAAGAAGTCTCGGGACTGAAAATTATACAGGAAAGTATTCCTTTAGCTGCAATAATGTAAATTAGTTTATAATTTTTTACTGTTTTCGAAACTTGGGGTTTTATTTACAGCAGAGGTTTCTTTTGTAGGTATAAATGTAAACGCGCCTGTTACAAAAATTCACATTATTCTGAGACGCCCGCTCCTAGTTGCGGATTAAATTGACACATAAAAGACGTTATTAGTCAAGTCTTGTCAAGGTTTACATGGCCCCTAGAGGAAAATGAGTGTGCAAAATGTGAAAGCCGCATTCCGTTCAGTGAGTTCTAGTTGCGTAAAGGGAACGTGCAGAAACTATAGGCGGCAGCACTAATGCGACAGAAGAGACACTACGCGGACAGTAAAAGAAACTTATCAGGGTAAAACAGTCAAATTGATGGCACCAGTTGGCAGCACCGTCTATGTGCACGTTCCCTATAGATAAGTAGTACAGTTTGAACTACACTCCTTTGCAAAAAAAACGGGCACTTTTGATTTATTCGAGTATTTTAAGTATTAATAGTTGGAAAAAGGATTCGATGCAACAAAATAAAATAAATATTATTTACTGAGGTAAAAACACTTTTGGTTGGTAATTAAGTCATTCTTAATTTGTTTTATTTTGATTTTAAGGAAATTACTCATTTTGGCAAAAAATAAGGTACCTTCAAATGACTTTCTCCTTTGTTTAGTAAAAATTACAAACAATAAAGTGAAAAATTAATATCGAGTGTGGCCTCCTCTGGCTGAAATAACTGCTGCTATTCTTCGTGGCATGCTTTGGACGAGGTTTTTTATGAGTTCTTGCGGAATACGCTCCCATTCGGTCGTAATAGCAATTTTGAGCTCTCGGATGTTCTGTGGGGCTGGGTGTACAGCTCTAACACGTCGTTTTAGAACGTCCCATAGATGCTCAATGGGATTGAGGTCGGGACTTCGTGCTGGCCAATCTAAACGGCGGATTCCGACCTCACTTAAGTAAGCGTCTACGTCGCCCGCTCGGTGTGCTCGAGCATTATCGTCCATAAACACAGCAGCACTTCCTGTAACAGCTAACGCTGGTTGTGCATGAGGGATGAGAATTTCCGTGATGTAGCGTTGTTCATTTAGAGAGCCATTTTCTACGAAAACTAACTCCGTACGATCTTCCGAAGTTATGCCAGCCCAAAACATGACAGAGACCCCACCGTACGCCGTAATTTCTTCAAAATATTCCTCTGCATAACGCTCTCCTGGTCTTCTTAGCACTTTACGACGTCGGTCCTCACCAAATAAAGATATTCTAGCTTCATCAGAAAACAAAACCACACTCCATTCCACATCGGTCCACATCGCACAATTCTGGGAAAATCTTAACCTTGCAATACGGTGCCCACGGAGTAATTTAGGACCCCTAGCTGGTCTTCGGCTGTGTATATCAACTTCTAGAAGTCTCCTCCTGACGGTCCATACGCTAACACTCACATTTCTAACATCTTCAAGATTGTTTTTGATGTTATTGTAGGTAGACTCCCGATTTCGTAAAGCTTGGCTCACAATATATCGATCGTCTCTGGGCTCAGTACATCGTTTTCTTCCTGATCCCGGTCTTCTTTTCAAACAACCGATCTCTTGAAACCTAGTCCAGGTCCTCTGAACAGTGGAACGACTAACACCAAACCGTTCCGACACATAACATTGTATCAGCCTTCTTGAAGAAGAGTCACTATATTACCAGCGATAATTGTCTTGTCTGCCATTTTACGGTGTAAAATTTGACACGAAAAACCAATTTAAACAATTTTACATCAATATCAATTCATTAAAATTATGTAAAACGCTTTTTTATTTATTTATAGCACAATATCTAAACACAAACTGCGAGCAAATACACGAATCGAATAGAATATTTTTAAATAACTTTCAAATTTTCAAATTTGGAACATTTTATTTTACCTGCCAGAACTTTTTAATACGTCGATAATTGTTTCTATTTAATTGAATGCATATAAAATCTCTTTTGTTTAAGATTTCCATAGTTGTACAGAAAAGTTTTGGGTGCCCGTTTTTATTGCAAATGACTTTATATGCGTCCTGACGAAAATAAATGAAGACCACAATGCAATTTAGTAAATCCCGGATTTGTTAAACTGCCGAATCTAATAGAGCACGCGAGCAAAGCCGTGGTTGAGGGGTAGTCTTGTTCTTTTCTTTTTCTTCTTCTTCTTTCTTCTTCTGTGTCTATACACATTAAATATATAAATAATATAAATTAAAAGTATATAAATTAAAAAATTTAAAAACCCCCAACGCAATGTTTGAACATTAAGTCAATGCCCGTTATGCGTCTAAGATCCCTTTCGCAGCTAACAAAAGAGCTGATAACTTTGAAACGACTAAACCGATTTTGATGAAACATATCTAAGAACCATCAAAATCGGTACAGCCGTTTCAAAGTTATCATCTCTTTTGTTAGCTGCGGAAGGGATCTTAAACGCCTCTCTTAAATGCCTATGCATTTACTTTATTTTCAAAATAATATGTGTGACAAATTGCGCCGGGGATTTTTAAAATTTTTAATTTTTAAACGTATGTGTGACCAAATTGCGTTGGGGGTTTTTAAAATTTTTAATTTATAGTTATTACGTAGGCAACCGCTAACAAAGGATTTTTCAAAATTCCGACGGGATAGGAAATAAATGAGATTTATATTTTCGCTTCAAAGTAGTCATATTTAAAGTAGTAACTATAACTATTTATTAGAGACTTCAGATTTGGCATGTAAGTAGGTGATTATAAAAGTAAAAAGACTAATATTAGGATTTCCGGATAATCCAACGGGATAAGGAGAAAATGAGATTTATATATTCAATTCAATGGGACCGCAACCCTACTCGTATCTCAGTAACCATTCCTTTAGGATCATAGATGTGCAGTAAACACGGATTTTTGGAATTTCCCGCGGGATAGAGATTGGGAGTTACCCATAAATTTTATTTATGCGCGGACGAAGTCGCGAAAAAAAGCTAGTATAATATAATCAGTTAACCCGGCAGCGCATGAGGATTTCCATCATCCGAGACACGTGCGCTCCAAGTCAACGGAAATTAAGCTGTAGGTTCACGCCATCTTTAATCCAACTGATAGTATCAAGCGCGCTGTGGGACACCATTTTATTGTCACGTATTATATGGAAATTATTATAAAGGTTCCCTTCCTTGGTAAGCCATGATGCGTCAAACGTTACTGTTTGTCAGTGTCTTTATTAAGTACTGTAGTAGAGCTTGTCTAATTTAAAATGACGCGCCCCACCACCGCATTTACGCACAGGATTTTTCATGCGATTTGTCGATCGTGATGTTGCACACCGATCATAGTTAACGGTTCCGGCTTTCTTTCTATATATTTATACAATAAATTAAATAAACAATTAAATTTTTACCCCGTTTCTTTGCGGGAGTGTCAGGCTATTCTTCGAGGGTGGTTGTTATCGTTGGGTTACGTTGACACTGAAAAAATATTTCACTCGCAGGCATAAGTATTATTATTATATTGTTGGTACGGATTTCCGATCACGGGCCCATGGGGACCCGGTCATTTCAAAGGCATTCATGGGGCCGAAGCCAACATGAAGAGGCCTTTGGTACCATATAATATAAATGAGATGGGCGCAACTATGGAGGTCTATCCCCTAATACACCATGAGGATGAGCTAGCGGACAGTCCTCCACAGTTGCCAAACTATTGCCAGGTAGGAAGCGACATGGAATTGGCTATGGGGTTGGGATGTTGTGGACAGGATTACCGGGCTATGGAGTGAGATAACGGACACCTACCATTTCAATATCTCATAAAATGAACTTTTGGTAGGCGGTGGCTCGCCAATCACTAAATGGGCCCCTCAAACTATCGGGGCAACGAGGCGGCAACATTGGTGTGAACGGCTAAGGATGGAGAGGTGTTCCTGGACTTTAAACTTCAAAATGCCAACTCGCCACTTACGGCCAAACACATCCATGCTATTATTATTATTATTATTAATAGTTGACGCTCCCAAATAGATGAAGAGTTGTAATTAATATTTGCACGCACTCGTCCAAATCAACTGACTCAGTAGAGGGGCGCGCGTCATTTTAGCTTAGACAAGCTCTACTAATATTATAAATGCGAAAGTTTGAGAGTTTGTGTGTGCGTGTGCGTACGTGCGTGCGTGCGTGCATGCGTGCTTGTGCGATTTGTTCAATAACACATAGGCTACTTTATATATCTCCACGGGCTCGAGATGAAATCGCAAAAATATCTTAAGAGTTACCTAAGTCTGGAGACATGAAATGTTCTTTATAAAACAACAACAACGTAACTAAAAATCACAGTGTAAATTTTGGGAATCATCATGAGAATTCAGTAAAATTCTGAAATTTCAACTCAACTATAGAATATAATGAGATAAAGGTTAGTTTATTACGAGTAAGAGTATAAAATCAATTTTGGTTGTTACGGCAAATAAATAAGTAAATGTATTTAATAACATAGATTTATAAGAACATTGTTTACTAACACTATGGATCCTCACTATTGATCTGAAAATAAATGTTTTTTTTTTTTTATTATTATAAAGGTCAAATACACTTTTAGCAATCCTGTACTGCCATCGCAAAATAAATGTATTGTTTTTAAATTCATTAATGTCAAAGACGTTTTACTTAAGTTAATATGACTGCCGTAGGGTATATTTTAGGCAGGATCACTCTATTATAATATGGATTTTTAATGTGAAACAGTTTTTAATCTTTTTAATTTTCCATAGGTCTTAATATGACAGGGAAAGCTTTCAAACGGCCAGTTTTTGTTCAGCAGTTTAGCGTTTTATGAACCTCTGCCGCCGCTTTCAAACTATCGCGCGCGGTAATTAGTCACTTTATAAGGTAAATCAATTAGACACTTTTCCCAGTCCTTTATGATAAATTTTTCAGTGGAAATACGTTTATAGTCTAACGGTCTGACCTATGGCGTTTCAAGCAGTTTGATGGGTTCGAGCCTCTCTGAGTTTTCCGGATTTTTTTTATTTAAATTTTAAATTTACCATGTGCTTTTGAACGAAATCATCGTGAAGAGACCTGCGAAGAAATGCAGTGGAGTGTGGGAAGTTCCCAATTACCACTGGCCCGCTTGGGAACTACGGCCCAAGCTTTCTCATTCTGTGAGGAAACCTGTGCACTGCACATGTCTATAGGCTGCGATGATGAAACACAACGATATGTAATTTCCGCGCATACTCTTCAAAACATATGCGGTAAAAACAGACCAAAATTAATTTGACGACGATTTTGTACAGTCTATACTTTTGTAGATTCGTTTTTAGGGTTCCGTACCTCAAAAGGAAAAAACGGAACCCTTATAGGATCACTTTGTTGTCCGTCCGTCCGTCCGTGTGTCCGTCCGTCCGTCTGTCTGTCAAGACCCTTTTTTCTCAGGAACGCGTGGAGGTATCAAGCTGAAATTTATATCAAATACTCAAGTCTACTGTCCCTTGGAGCTGTGAAAAAATCAAACATCTAAGCCAACGCAATCAAAAGATACAGCCGTTTATGACGCAATTTTCCGCATATTTTCGAAACTCGCAAGGGAATCAAAACCTACAGGGTACTTCCCGTAAACTTAGAATCTTGAAATTTGGTACAAAGCAAGGCCTTATAGCACAGATAAAGGAAAAATTGCGAAAAGCATCAATTTTTTTGTCTGTCTGTCTATATCAGTAACCAATCTACAATGATCCCACACTGCGCACATTTTGCTTAAGAGCAAGGGTCTGCTAAGACTGGATGTTCATAGATACATATAAATTTGTATGGAACCCTAGGTGCGCAAGTCCGAATCGCACTTGGCCGGTTTTTAGTACTAAATTCAAATAACATTATCACAACTTATTATGTAAGCTTTACAGATGGCCGTTGGGGCCCAAAGGTTCTCGAGTGGAGTCCACGGACTGGCAAGCGCAGCGTGAGACGTCCATCAACGAGATGGACGGACTATTTGGTGAAGACCGCAGGTTCAGAGAGGATGCAAGTCGCTTCCAATGAGGGAGGCCTATGTCCAGCAGTGGACGTCTTACGGCTGAAATGATAATGATGATGTAGGCTTTATATAGGTTTGTTTATAAAAATAAAATGAAAAGTTCTGTTTTTCACCAAGCGTTTAGTGTTACAGATTTAAAATGATAAGTTTTTATCATGCGACTTATCGATTCGCCGCCCTGGACAATCACAAATTACTATCATCAATCACGTCACACAAGCTCACCACACTATCCATTGGCCTATATGTTCGTACAAACAAATCCATGTGATCGGTAGTGTTACATAACATTATATACATTACAACCTTCCTACTTAAGTGATTCATTGAATCAACGAATAGACCTCCATTTGCATTGAATAAAGATTTTGTGGATGGTTCGTTATCCATCATAGTAAGTAAGGATAAGAACCTTTTCTACAATACGAAGAAATAATAATGGTGGAGCTCTTTAAGCTGAAATTAGGCTTAAACTATCTGTGGCTGGTTCTTTTATACTTTTCTAAAGCAAAATAAAAACCTTCAGAAGCAAGTAAAAAAAGTTAAAACTAAATGAGTATTTATTCACATAAAATAGAAATTCACATTAAAGTTATCATGTATATATATACAAGTACCCTAAACCAAAAGTAGGTACATTAAGAAAAAGAAAAACAAACTAAAACATACTATGAAAAGGTAAGTCCACTTGTGCAAGGTTCCGAAGATACTGGCAGCGTTTCCCGTTTGCATAGCTAAGCTAATTCTTTGTCCAAGGTAGCTGCCAGCGCTTCGGTCTCCAGTGATGTCGACTAACCTCTTTAACAAATAGCCTGATAGCGCCAGGACCCAAATAAATTTAAACGTATTTTCCATTGTTGTTTCAGACTCAAAACAACACAATTGTGGTAATATTATATTTTCCTTTTTTTTATGTGAATAAAAATGAATATGCGCGTCCAGCTTTCAACATTAATCCGTCGGTGAAATTGTTTTATAGAAAGACGCAAAGTAATACCTACCAAATTCAAATAAATGTTTCTAAAATCCAGTAATGTACGGTACGGTGACTCGTCCACGGACCCTC
Source organism: Archips xylosteana (assembly GCA_947563465.1). Classification (NCBI taxonomy): domain Eukaryota; kingdom Metazoa; phylum Arthropoda; class Insecta; order Lepidoptera; family Tortricidae; genus Archips; species Archips xylosteana. The sequence goes on from OX387343.1 coordinate 40,447,400, forward strand.
GTCGCAGCGGGATTGACTTTATGCTTGACTGCGTGCACTTTCGACTTTATTTAAAGTTCATAAATGCGCATGTTTTAGGTGTCATTGACCTCTGTAATGCATTATGACCAAACACAAGTATTGATTAGGTCGAGTTTACATGTTATTATAAATATAGACGGTAAGTTACGATTACCTGTGTAAAAAGGTATAAAATGTAAATGTAGGATTATTTTGCTTATTCGTTCGAACTGGACAACAAATGGAGAAATGCCTACAACGAAAGCAGAATTTGTGAATAATATCATTGCTTTTGGATAAACTACTTTTCCATTTACAAAATCTGCAAATAAACTGGAGTTTGACAATTTGTAGACCGTCAAAATTAAATATTCAAAACGATTATTTAGATTTATTTAGGTATTAGAAATATTTACAAGACAGCAATTAGAAGATTATACTCTAATAGCAATGAGCCTTTTAAAAACTGCTCCACTAAATTACGTAAAAATTAAGTTTCACTTTATAACATCTGCCAATTTCATGAAATACCTACTTATTACGAATACCCATACCAACAAAACAATAGAGTAGTTAAAAGTCAATTTAATTCTAATTTTAGTTTTATTATGCACTTTATTTTGTTAGTAGATAGGCAACTATAAAAAAGTTCATTACGGGGCATATCGAAAAAGGGCCTGAGGATTCCTTTTGTTATGCAGGACAAGGCGATTACGGCTTTGCCTACTTTAAAAACATGGATAACGCTCCTCATTGTAGGCCGGTATAAAAATAAAAACCGGTCAAGCGAGAACAAAGTCAATTTTAAAAGGGTCGTAGTTCACCTAGTTTATTTGGTGTACGGATACGAGAGAAGAGGTAACGTTACACGATTACATACCTACTTTACATAGGTACTAGGTACTTAATCATTTGTGCGGTTCCATAGCCTGTTTTTCCTGATTTTAGTAGGATTACCAACTTATACCGGAAAAATGTTTAAAACATAAGATTTGCTTTTTTATTGAATTTGAAATGTAACGTTCTTTGAGACACAAATTTGTCGTTTCTTTTTCACCTAGTACCGGACCCTAAACGCCTGATTTATATTCAACACATGGTCTCAAAACAGAGACCGTCGTCGATAGGTTTCCATTGCTTAAATAAATCGTAAAATTATTCATTGAGATTGCTGATCAGCTTCCGTCATTTTATTACGTACGAGGGAGTGACAAATACTACTAAGTAACATGATTCTAAATTATTATTATTTTTGTTGAATTTTAAATTACAATAGAATGCAAATAATATCAATTAACCATTACAGAAGTAGAATATAATTACTGCACGTTACCACATTATGATATCATAGGTAGTAAGTAGTTCCGTGCTCTATGATGAAAAAACATACGAGGGAAGTGACCTATTTCAATTTGGTATTCAAAACAGCTGAGTGGTGGATTCATTTCACCCGATTACAAATCGTAGCCCCGCGCCTGTAAAAAAGCATCAACGTTCAAGTCCGAGATTTCAATTGCATTGCTTTTATGCGCAACTTAATCAGATTCCATTCATTGTTTCAACTCTTTTACACGCAATCTCAATCAAAGATATATATATATATATATATATATATATATATATATATATATATATATATATATCTATATATATGAACATCAAAGAAATTCGACGTAATTGTTGTTTTAATAAACTTGACGGGGAGATCAAAAGCCGTTCTAACTTAATTATTTTATTGTTCAAAACATTGCAAGGATTAAAACGTAATTACTATATTCTAATAGAATTCTTTAGTATTATCTTACTACAGGGTCATATAATATCAAATCATCCTTTATTTAGGGTAGTAGTTATTTATAACCCATGCATTGGTCAAATTATCAGGGTCCCGCACGTCTGAGCGCCGAGCGTCGAGCGGCCGCGTTGCGGAAAGCCGCAATACAAAAGGAAATGACCGGCCTGACTCAAAATATCTCGCTCAATGAATTTGGAAGCGGAAACCTATTACCGCTAGGCTTTACGACTATTATGTTAGGCTCATATTAAATATTACGTACCCTTTTATTCACAGAAGCGCACATTTTATTTCAAAACTGAGAATAAAAGAAATAGTTTCCCCATTCCGCTCTTCGCCCGTTCCATTCTTAGCATCTATCTCGCCTGGCTTATCTAACTGAAACAATCACAAAAGCGACACAAGTTGTTCCAATAATTCAGAACAAGTGTCTCGAGAGCGACAATCGACGCGCGCTTGCGGCGAAAACGAAAGTCGTTTAGATAAAGGTTGGTTAACCGTGCACCGTCCTGGGCATCCCCCAGGACGTCTTATGGAGTAATCCAATACAGCTTCCATCTTGGGGAATCCCCTTGTAACTACAGCCAGGGCGACCCGACGGAGGAAATTCAATCAGGGTGTTCTTTTCAGACAAAATTCGATTTTAAAAATGAATAAACGTCTAACTCTAAGCGACGTTCAATTTAAGTTTATCTGCATCTTTCAGTGTTATCTATTTAAAAAATCACAATAAAGGTGGAGTAGCATGTAACAATACATTATTTATTAAATTTCATTGTATATTTTGCGAGTACTTATCTCAGTTTTGAAATTACAAAGTAGGTACTTATATCATTTCAATCAGTATCTAACAGTGTAAGTTGTTATGCGGAGTAAGCAATATATTATGCAAATTCAAGGGTATTTTCCTATAGTGAAAACTGTAACTACAGTTCCCTTTTTTCGAGTCATTAACACAGTAATGCGTTTTCTTTTGTCTTTCGCTGCGCAAGCATATTCCATTTATCACACAGCCATGTTATTATTTGCCTCTGTGCTCTGTAATAAACAAATATCACAGAAAACATAAATTCCATGATGGAGCTTGACGTTCGCACGGCTGCAGGGGCATATCTCTGCTACGTCTCAAGTATATTGAATTACCTTTAACGAAAAACACTCAGGGTGATGAATCTTTACCTGGAAACAAAAATAATATTTTAAAGCGGAAAAGTCAATACGAAAAAAAGTTTGTGAAGATGTATTAAAATAGTTAGAACTAGACTTTTTAATGAATTTCCTGTCTTTCTAGTTTGTATTTTGATGTAAGAAAACTGACTAAGCTATGCTGATCACTAGACTCTATAGGGCAGGCTTAGCTCATGGCTCGCCGAGCCGGGCGCTACCGGTGGACTCACTCGAAGCACTTTGACTCACTAGCCAGGAATTTATTTGAGCCTTACTCGTTCTTCGTGGTCGCATTTTGCAATAAACCGAATGCGAATAAGGAATGCAAAAATTACGTCACCTATTTCTCAGTGAATCAGAGCCGCTTTTTAGTAACATTAGTTCACGCTGCCGGCGTACAAAATTCAAATATTTAGATAAGTTGGAAGCTAAGTAGGACGTCTGACAAAACGTCGCCCTCTTGGCCCACAAGGGCCTCTTGCGATGCGTAAACGGATTATAAGGGTACGGCCCTTGTTAAAATCAAAGTGTTGACTGCCAGCCTCATGGCTGTCAAAATCAAGCCGCGCGCTGTGCCAGCTGCCGGCAATAATATCCATATAAATCGTGAGTGCAGTTCTGTGCCATAACCTAGTATTTTTTTAACAAGGAGACGTCATCATCTCATTGTATAGCTACGTCCCATAGCAGAGAGCAGACGTCCTCTCAGAATGAGAGGGCTTGCGCCGTAGTTCCCACGCGGGCCCAGTGCGGATTGGGAACTTCACACACTCCATTAAATTTCTTCGTAGGTATGTGCAGGTTTCCTTGCGATATTTTCTTTCACTGTAAAGCTCATAGTATAGTAAATTTCAAACATAATTTCCCACATGAATTCATGAATTCTAAAAACAGCAGGTATTTGCACCCGCGACCCTCTGCTTGAGATGCTTGGTCAATCCACTGGTCTACCACGGCTACAGCCAAGGAGACGAGCTCAAATTATTCCAAAAAGACTCAATTAAACGAGTTTGAAGACACCCACGTTTAAGTAAGCACTTTAAAACAATGCGTATCACAAGACCGGATGTTATCGATTATCGCATGATTCCTTCCCATTTATCGTTCATAGCTTGACCTTTCAATTATCCTGCGAAACCCGCCGTACACTCTTAGTAATTTTACCCATTTTATCGTTACTTAAAGAAATAATGTTAGCTTAAATCGCTTATGACGCCGACTACTCGTAATAACATGAACATACTAGACGCATCTTTTTCACTTTACTTCCTTTGCGTTAATAACGTTGAAGCGAAGCGTTTGGGAGGGCAATAACTTTCAATTGTTGAAACTACCTTTAAACAATTACGAGAAGTTGGTAGTATTTTCGTGTGTAGTTTACAAGACTACGTACCTATTGTGTGGTATAAAGTTTGTTTTAGTTTTGGGGCTTTACATAAAATCATCGGAGCAATAAGTGTTAGATATTGTTTATTAAGTAGTTAAGTATGTAAGTAAACAATGCCGCGGGGTTTAGGGTATAGTTTCATAACTACTTTCTCAACGATGGCAATAGGTGGAATGGGTAGGTTTTGTTTCCAACTGCTATTGTTTTTCTGAATATTCCACCAATCGTTAGTTGTCCCGGTTGCATATTTAATCGTTTATATGTTATAAATCCAAATCAAGATTATAAACTAAAACTAGAATTTCAACTGTGGATGAATTTATTACCGTTTCAGCAAATATTTACAAAAAAAGGATGCTCAGGTAAAATTTATTTGAAAACTAAGTAAACAATACCGATGCTAAATCTAGTCTGGTCCAATATTTTGCGAGTTGTCCTTCCGTTGTCGTACCTAATAATCGTGGGATAGGAACAAATACTAAAAATGAAATAAAGTAAAAAATTAAAGATCGTCATACAAGAAATGTGTTTTTGTCAGCGTTTTTAACTCGATCTTTATAATTTTTTTACTGAACTATTTTTACAACATTATACGAAGGTACTGAACCCTTTATGTAAGAGTCTGACTCGCACTTGACCGGGTTATGGAATCACTTACAACTTAGTCAACAATTAGACATGGTTTTTTTCCAGCCCGCATGGGCCCAGACGGGATGGATGCCTGGGCCGACAGCTGTCACAGCCGTTTACAATTTATCTAAACGTGCCATACGTAAAATGTTGTTCTCCCTTATAGCGCTATTAATGCCATTAGTGAGGGTCCAAAGCCGGAGAGGAACAATTTTCCTTTTAATTAGACACGTAACGTGCGAAGCGGGACCGTTGTTAGTACGCATACTTTAATAATTAAGAATATTCCTCATTCTTGCCGCCGTGAGCTTCCCAGAAATTTGCTGGAGTATAGAATAATTTAATTTTTGGTTCGGAGCCTCGAATGCCATTATCAAATTGTAGCGCTTTTTTATTCTATGCCGTAGTTTTGCATTTCGTTCGTTGGATGAGTCACGTACATCGTATCGTATTGACTACGTTTACGAGCGAACATTACCTTAATGAGGTACTAATAAATGTAATGGATATTCATAAAATACATTACATATAAAATAAACAAAAATAAATATATATTTTTAAATATAAGTTTTTAGGTTTAATTAAGTTATAGTTTTTTTTCCTTTTTACAAAACTTTCTGTAAGTAAGTAAGTATAGGTATTTCTGTATATTTCGTGTGAATAAAGCTAGTTAACGTGACAACGTCTAATAATAATAAGGATAATCTAATAGAATAAGGATGACGCAATGTAAAGTACATGTCCCGTACAAAAGAGAGCAGTGAACGCCAGGATGTACAAAAGAGCAGCGCGCGCCAGAATGTACAATGCTGGGTGCGGGGGTATTAAAGGGGTGTGTGTAGGATGCACCGTTTTCAAGATATTTGACAAAACACCGGTTCTCGTCCGATCACCGAGGTTAAGCAACGTCCGCCTGACCCGCGCCGCGTGACCGCCTGGTTTAATTTTTGTTTTTTTTTTATGTTTTGTTATGAGTGTTATGACGTTGTCACGTTAAACTATCGTCCGTAAACCGACTTTACAGACAACCGGTTTTTTTATGAAAATTGTATCTAAGTAAATTTAGCCAACTTATTTACCACCTAATATGAAAGTTAAATCCAAGACAATAAATACAACCAATTCTTCAGTCTACATTCTAATACCCAGTGAGTTTATTTAGCTCGTGTTTTAAATGTCTATAATAGCTACACCGCCAGTCAAGGCTAATGTATATCTATAATCTTGATGATTGCCGTGAAAATGGTTACAGCACTATTTTTATAGCAGGGTCATACAAATTTTTTTGTTCGCGTCTCTCCTGTGGACATTGCAAAATTTAAGGGTCCATAGCCAATATTTCTTAATCAAGTCTACATCAGCGTGTGGGACGCCTGCCCAGCTTACAGCCCATTTAAATAAACATTAAGTTTGCTGACTCAGAGTCGCTAATTTTATGTCCACAGGGGAGACGACTTTTGTTTTTTTCTGTGTGTATGACCCAGCACTACGTTCGCTTGGACGACGCCATCTACTGATTGCAGACGAAGTCAACAAGTAATTTTGAAAGCCAAAGTACTTCAACGTTCTTGGACAGGTACCATATATTCTTGTTTGATGTAAAAGTATTGTCCCAATGGAACGCATTATCGAGATATTAAGTATCCTATTGTCTCAATCCAGATCAATGTATATCTTTACGCTAAGTTTCATCTGAATCCGTTCAGCCTGCGTGATTGAGTATCAATATTTCCACAAACTTTCACGTTTATATTATCAGTGTTTAATAAAATAATAAGTTGCCACTAAGATATTTACTGTACTTGTCTTTTCAACTTAACGTAATAACTTAAGTTTTGTAAAGTTTTAACTGCAGAAAATGGAACAGTTCTGTGAAATTGCGTTCGCGCTGGCTTTGATGAAGTCAATTTTGAGTTTGACGCTCCCGATAAATTCCGAATCCGAACTTCAGTGGAACTTTCAAATTAAGAACAAAGTTGTTAAGATATAAAACCAGCTACTTGCTGTAATTTAAGTGAGTATTTTATATTTGAAGTATAGAACACACAGTGGCATTTTTTCTTAGGGGATCATGAAAGCGTGTAAAAATGTTTTGAATTGGTTTAATGTTTTGTTTCAGTAATAGGGTGTCATCCCAGTCTGTTTGGTTGAGGGTATCTCTTATTTATCCTACCTATCCTATACATGATCCGTATTTAATTCGATAAAATTACAAACGCTGTTTTCCTCTTGCCTGCACTGTTGTTAACCGGCCATAACGTTTAAGTAAGTAATAGCAAAGTCCTTCCTTAATAAAAAATCAATCTCCTTTCAGGACCTCGGTCAGTTACGTAACTAACTAAATGGATTGGAAACCTCCACCGCTTTGAAAAGGCTCTCTTAATTAGTAAGGATTCTTTCTGCGGCGGTGACTACGGGGTTTTCCTACTGATAAGTAAAAAGAGCTACTTTTGGCTCCGTAACAACTTAATCAAATCAATACAAATTACGTTTATACGATACGACATACATAAGCTTCCATTAACATAGTAAACTCACGTCTATTTAACCATACCTATATATAACCAATTAATCAACGTAATTTTTTTTTAAAACGTGTTTATAACCATCACAATTTCTCCCAGGTCCGTCTTTAATGATCAATTAGATATGTTATTGATTCTACATAAATTAGAGGGAAAATGTGAAACTTCCACACTAATTGTCAATAAATGACTAACAAATCTCTCATTACAACTTTTTACGTTAAGCTAAAGTTTAGAATACGGAGGAGCCAGCCGAGCGGGAAAAGGCAGGCAAGTTTAGCCTACAGCTATCAGCTTACCTATTTGAAAGTAATAAATGAGTCGCGGAGCTAGATGGGTCCGCTGGCGGATTGGATTTTGAATTGAAGTGACAGAATGATGAAGAGAAGGGTTCCCTACAATCTATCGGATTTTATGGAAGCAAGAATATTAAGAGGTCTTAGGGAATGAAATGAGAAACTTTCTAGCACCGATCATGGCTAGCAATTTGGATCAGATTAACTTGGGGGCGAGAACAAATGATAATAAAATATCTTTCGAACGTTTAAACAATCTATTCAGAATTAGGATATCGCATACAATTAAGTTCGAATTGGTTTCAATTGGCGTTTATTTGCAGCGGAATTTTATCAGAAAACGGATTAATTTGGATTAACGGATTAAATTGTTAAGGAATGCTTGAAAATATTACTGATTTTGCCATAATAACCCTAAGAGTACAAATTTACCTGCTATCTTTACATCTGAACACACAAAAAAACTTGATAAAAATTATTTTCTACTGCGATAGATGAGATAAGAAACGAGCAAAAATCAGATACTGCATCGCGCTCTTCTGCATATGCAAGAAGAAGGAGGACGCAACACCATATTTGGATGATTGCTTTTTAGCACGCCTCAAACTCTCAAGTAGGTACAGTTACGTATCGAACTCAAAGTACAGGAGACTGTAACGAGTTTTTCCCTCTGCAAGAAATGAAAACTATTCATATTTTACTACTTGTTTAGTACAAACGTTATCTGCAAACTGCGGGTATTGGGCCTACTAAATTTTTCAATAAAAGTATAGGTACATCACACACATGGCTTTATCTCACATTTACGGGTTTCTGTCATGAGGCGTTTTATGGCCCCCTTTTATATATTAGCATTAAGTAGGCACTTAAGCTTTTAAAGAAGGTCAATGCAATAAATCCTCATTTTTGTGTCTTACTTTTATTAGACCCTATTTAAAAAAATATACTTACATACAAATACGATAAAGCACTCCGGTAATACGCCTCATTATCGAGTCCGCTTTTAACTTTATTCCTTTAACAGAAAGCGCGTATTTTTCGCATAAAAAAGGTATCTGCTGCATCCCTGTAATTATTTTTTTGTGTAATATATTATTTAACACCCCTGTCATAACTCTGTATTCTATCGGTCTCCCTTTCTGCTTTTTCACTGCCGACATCATTAAAAGGAATATAAAAGCGTAAGAGATAAGATTACATTAATTAAATTTCTTACACACGACCGGCTTCGTGTGCCGGATGAAGGCAGGACCACTGAAGCATGGGAAACGTTTACTTAGGTAATCGTGATTAAAATGCTCCAATAACTTACTTAAATAGATCAATAATTGGCCCAATATTTGATCATTGAATGAATATTTGCCACTCATTATTGATTTTCGCGATGATTTTTGTTAGTTCATTTACGAATGATACCAATTATTTATTTTATAAGGTAGGTACGTTATATTGTAACTATGTACTGTTAGTTCAAGATAAAAGCTAAAGCTTAAGCTAAGTACGTAGCTGCATTTTTCACATATTTTACTCGAATATTTAATGCATATTTTCCATCTCCTACAAACATTGCAACAGGTGATGTTACGGATGAAACGGTGATATTACTCGTTAGGTTAGGTAAAATTTATCAAGTTTTGCTGCGATGTAATAAAATGCATATCACATCATCCATTCCTTCCAGAGCTATGGCTTCATATATACTTCTACATGCTAGTCGTGACATGGCAAACTTGGACAACCGTTGAATGTCCGTTTAACCGATGATAGGTCGTAGTGACGTTGACGTGTTGACGTTTCAGAAATCATCAAAAATGTATAACGAAATTAAGATTTTACAGTAAGTAAGGGAGGACAAAGTATGGAAAATGAGGATATGTCCTCTTTTTCGATACCAATTAGCAACCCTAATCGTAGTGCATACATACATAGCCTTCCAAAAAGCAATTTTCAATTCGGTATTTGTTTCTATTCATTGCCGAGTTCTGTTGAACATGGAACTTAATAAACACACCCAGAGACGTAGTGTTGACATTGTAAACTTCACGTCGATCTCCGATCTTCGGAGCAGAGCCAGCGTCGTTATGCAAGCGAAATGAGCAGCAAACTATTGTATACATAACTGAACAGCTTTCCTTCTAACACGGTGTGTTTATTTGAGAACTGTGTATTACTTACCTGATGTATCAATTTAACAACAGAGTTGAATAATCATGTACATTTTTCAACCAAGCAGTCTTCCAAGACCAGGCCAGATGACCAGATGGCCCAGTGGTTAGAGAACCTGACTACGAAGCTTGAGGTCCCGGGTTCGATTCCCGTGTCGGGGCAGATATTTGTATGAAAAATACGAATGTTTGTTCTCGGGTCTTGGGTGTTTAATATGTATTTAAGTATGTATCTATCTATATAAGTATGTTTATCCGTTGCCTAGTACCCATAACACAAGCTTTACTTAGCTTACTTTGGGACTAGGTCAATTGGTGTGAATTGTCCCGTGATATTTATTTATTTATTTATTTAAGAGTAACCACGCTAGGTACTGCTGGCTGATAGACAGCATACAGATTACAGACTAAAACAGTGGAGCTAGAGACTTGAAATTAAGCCCCATAGAGGTTACTATGAAGGGTAATTTCATTTAAAAATCCCACAAAATAAAGAGTTGACCAATTTTATTCGTCTCAGTAGCAAATCTGAGGAAAAATGCTAGTTTAAAATAAGATAAGAGTGTGCCTATGGTGTTAGGTTAGACTTAAATCGAATTGACTAATTTCTAAAGAGACTCGTCAAACGTAATTCTCGAAAAGCTGAAATATTCATGATTTCGTATGTAATCCAACGAAAGGATCAAGTCGTAAATCACGAGAAACCAAATTGACATAAGAATTTCAATAAAACTCGACCCGATTCAATAATGTAAAGTGAGGTTGCGCATTCAATTAATTGTTAAAATGTCGCGCGAACTCGAGCGGTAAGATGATACCTAAGATTTCACGAGGCGTTCTCTGTCGGTAAGACCCTCTTACAGGCTTGCTTTGTTGCAAAATCGTGATATCTAGCTGTAGGTGCACTCAGATTTACCTCTGGAGCGGTTTGATGGCAAAACAAGTTTATTTATCGTATACAACTGTCAGTCTTTAACATGATATCTACAAAAGAATGTGTTCCAAAAATATTTTAGACAGAAGAAACCGCAGCATAAGTACCCCGAATACATTTTATAACAAAATATTAAATGTGTTTAGGGAACTTAATGCAACATGAGCGTTCGTGCGCGCTTCGTATTTAATTTATCAGATACAATATAAACTGAAACGTGAATGAAATGAAATTCAGGTGTCTAAAAAGTAGTCAAAAACCCGGCTAGCATTCCAGTATTCAACACATGGAACGACAAATTGTTTATGACATCTTAGGCCCATATAAGATTATAACAAAGAGCCTTAAATCTGTGTCTTTGTTTTATTGTGTGTACAAATAACCAAGTCTGAAATAGGCATGTAGTGAGCATTCCGCGGAGTGATTGTAATGCCGATGCCGCACAACAACGACACGCCATTTAAATACGACTCGAACGCGGGGCATTCCAATATCCTTCCTACGCTAGCTAGCCACAGAGGCCTCGTTGCTGGCAGTAAGGCCAAGCAGAACGCAGAGACCTGCGCTTATTGTCTGACACGCGGGCGCTTGTTATTATATTTCCTATTTCTTTCTGCCAAACGGTATAGATTGGTGACAGAAAGAGATGCGATTACGAGCGGCCGTGCGTTAGACATAGGCCTCTGAATTGCAACTTATTGAAAAAAACTCGTTATATTTTAAGATTTTCGTGTAAAAATGTGTGCTATGCCTGCATACGGCAAAAAGATTTGACTGAGTTACAGATTCAGAACTAAAAAAGAACTTAAAAGAAACTTAAACGATTCACAATTTAAATAGAACGCAAGTCTTTTAAATATCCTTCTTGTGCTAGATAATTTCACTATTATGAGGTGAAACACACCCACATGCCACATGAACAATTTTTGTACTAGTACACACTTTGTAGTAGTCACTGCTGTTGTACACCAGGTACGCACGAAAAATATTTAAAGATCAAAAGAGACCAAACTGATTTTTTAATGATTAACAATAAGGTAGTCTGCTGATTATGTTTCGTCTACTGTGGAACTCGCAGTTCACTTGTACTTGAACCACGATTACTGTATAGTTGGATGTTAAAAGCCGTGATGCTACCTATGTACCTACCTGACTACGAAGCTTGAGGTCCCGGGTTCGATTCCCGTGTCGGGGCAGATATTTGTATGAAAAATACGAATGTTTGTTCTCGGGTCTTGGGTGTTTAATATGTATTTAAGTATGATCTATATAAGTATGTTTATCCGTTGCTTAGTATGTACCCATAACAAATGCATTGCTTAGCTTACCTACTTACTTTGGGACTAGGTTAATTGGTGTGAATGTCCCGTGATATTTATTATTTATTATTATTGTCTAATATTTAATAATACCTTTAGACGAGCAATTCTTGTATATATATATATATATATATATATATATATATAATCAGAATCTCGGAAACGGCTACAACGATTTCGATGAAATTAAGTATGTGGGGGTTTTCGGGGATGAAAAATTGATCTATATAGCATGGTCTTATCTCTGGGAAAACGCTCGGCACCGAATTTCAGCCCGAGCGGAGCTCGGTCGCCCAGGTACTTATTATGTATTTCAACAAATACTACAAGTGTCAAACCTAACCAAAACCTAAAACCTAAACTTTTAATGGGCTATTACTTTAGATTTGCGCTTGGGGCTATGACTCTCTTTCTCGCAAAATAAACAAATCTATATACGTTCCAGGCACACACTTATAAAATACAAAATCCTAATCCTAAGTTACAAAAACCTATACCTACTTAACATCTCATAATTCCATATTAAATGGTAGCAAAATAATACTAGGCAGTAGTTGCTATAATTCCGGTGTGCCGACTAAATATACCTACTGCCGATTATATGCTGGTCGTGTCTTGGGTACACGTAATCCGGTATTGAACGGATACCTTTGTTGTTTTATATGTCGATGGCGCTAAAGCGATCCATTCAATAAGCACTCCCGAAATAATATTATAAAATACGTTCTTAGAACCTATCCAAACTGTTTACAAAGTTGTCAATCCTTTCATGTTAGACTATTACAGGTAGGTAATATTAATGCTACATTAAGCTCCTATTTGATTATGTACAAAGAAAATAAATACGGCTGCTTTACATCGATCTTTTGAACTTTCTTTTGATCTTTTGAATCTTTGCTTTTAGCCAGTTGTTTGGTTAAACAATACAATAAACAAAATATACTTATATTATGTTTAACGACCGCTTTAGCCTAGTAGGTAGTGACCCTGCCTACGAAGCAAGAGGTCCTGGGTTCAAATCAAGGTAAGGGTATTTATTTGTGTGATGAGGACGAATATTTGTTCCCGAGTTATGGATGTTTTCTATGTATATAAGTATTTATTTATCTATATAAGTATGTTTATCGTCGTCTAGTACCCATAGTACAAGCTTTGCTTAGTTTGGGACTAGGTCGATTTGTGTAAGATTGTCCCCTAATATTTATTTATTATTACTATATTACGAACGCAACTGTATCTCTCTGCTTATGTGTTTGCTGTCTGTTCCTTAACGGCTAAACCGTTGTTCCGATCTTGATAAGATTTTGGAAGATAGATAGGTAGACTTATTTTGGAAAGTTGCAAAATTATCACAAAAATTCACATTGGCCACCACAGGTTATGTAGCTCATGGAAATTCGTAAATTATTATGTTTAGTATAAACAACTTTGATTCCTTTTTAATGGAAGTAATGCAAGGACGTATTCAAGTATTAAGCGCGGTTTTTAGGGTTCCGTGCCCAAAGGGTAAAAACGGGACCCTGATGCTGAGGCTTCGCTGTCCGTCCGTCTGTCCGTCTGTCACCAGGCTGTATCTCAGGAACTGTGATAGCTAGACAGTTGAAATTTTCACAGATGATGTATTTCGGTTGCCGCTATAACAACAAATACTAAAAAACAGAATAAAATAAATATTTAAGGGGGCTGCCATACAACAAACGTGATTTTTTTTGCTCGTTTTTGCTCGATATTGATAACAGAATAGAATAGGATAGAATAATTTTATTTCAGGCTGCATACCTAGGCCCACATAAAAATACCTTAAAGACTAATATACATATTTATATTACACTTAATTAACAACTTAATTACAAACACACGGAAACAGGTAGACGCTTGAAATATTCACAGAATATTTAATTATATATTAACTTTAAAAAAAAATAATTAAATTAAAATATAACAAATATTTAAAGGTGGCTCCCATAGAACAAACGTGATTTTTTTTCCGTTTTTATAGATACTGGTACGGAACCCTTCGTGCGCGAGTCCGACTCGCACTTGGCCGGTTTCATTTAGATATACGCTTGACCATACAACGCGGCAACGCTGTGCATTCTCCCCACCGGCATTGATTTGGGATTAATGTTTCCTTTAGTTTTTATAAGTTGAGGTCATTCTTTTTAAGTATAGATAGACCGTTTTGTTTTAATACCCTTTTGTAGACCGTAGACTAGACAAAGCGAAACGGTGAAACTGACTGGAAATTCCTCAATACGTAGACTGTGCTTCATGTCTATCGAGCACAACTTCAAGGTTGCGCAAGTAACCAGTCACGAGCTCTCAGAGCGAACCCGCGATGATTCGTACCCAACGGACATAATACTAGCTCTTGCTCGCAACTTCGTCTACAACCGCGGGAACTTTACACTTTTCCAGGACGTTAATCTAGAATAGTATTGCTTTCTATTAGTGAAAGAAGTTTTTAAATTGATTTTAGCGTATAAATTATTGCAAAGTAAAGACTAAGCAAGAGCAACTGCGTATGCGAAAAGGAATGCTCATTCTATGAAAATAAGAATCCAATTAGATACAATTCTTGTTCCTTTATAAGTTTTCCTACGGAAATGAATAATTACGCACCATGCACAATCTATGACAAGAAATATGGCATTTTGCTAAGATTTATAGTTAAATATGGACACGGAAATCAGGTGCGCGTAAATGACTAAGTTATTTGACATGTCCACTGTCTAGAAGATAAAGAGCTTTGTAATCAAACAACAGCATTTTCGCGAGCTGACATGTCTGAACACCTGTTGAATGATGAAATCAATCTTAAATGGCCAATGTCGTGTTTATAGTTGCGTGCCGTAACAACTTAATTCTCATTAGATTGCCTACATAAGTTTGCTGACAAGTACGGTTTGCTGTACATAACAGTGAAATTTAGGCATACTGGTGGAGTTCAAAAAATTGGACACCATGATTGCTAGCAATTAAAATTAGTATGAAAGTTTTCCATTGTGACACGAAAATTAACCATTGTATGAGTAATTTTCGTGTCACAGCGGAACTTTTCCTTTCGGTCGTTTTTTATAGTTAAAGAATTATTAAACGTGGTACAATTTTTTGGTCCCCAATACGCAAACTTAATTAACTCCACGCAGAGAGAACTCCTCGCGGTATAAGGGTAGTTCTACTAGCATTTAAAATCATTATCACTTTCCTTTCGCATTATAGTGAAGAAATAGGCTACAGTTAACAAAAGAGAAAAACCTTCCAAACGGTGTGCCTTGTTTCTTCGGTATAATGCGACAGGATAGTGGTAGTAGAAGTAACCACGTGTATCAACACAACATGCGGTAATTCGACACTGTTTATCGGTCCTTATAAAGATTTATCGTTATTACTATTAAAGTTGAACTTTTAAAGGAGGGTCAGTAAAGGGTCATTCCTGAAATACCTTGGTAAGTCGTAAATAGTCGTAACTGTTGCAATAAACCCCGGGATGGGGAAATGAGGAGACTATAAATTTTCGCCACCGAAATCTGTAGGTCCTTATAATGTGCACAGATATTGTTATTATTTTTACGTTATTAATTTAATGCGATAAGGTTTCACAGTGCTTTGTGATTTATTTTTCGATATTATTACACTATGATTTTTTTCTGAGAATTGTACTTTGTTTCCATTTACATAATTATTATTTAGGTATCTACACCACAAAATAGGGTAACTGCAACTTGTATTATTATTGGGGTTATAGGCAACAATTTGGACGTCGCAGTTTAAATAGTTATTTTCATCTCTCCTGTTTGGAAAGTTAAATTTTCATGGGTAGATAGCCGGGTGGAAAATTGGGTTTTCATCTCTAGGGTGGAAAGTAATTTTTTTTTTTAATTTTTACGATTAGCCTCGGAGTCGAAGATAATTCAATTACGTCAGTGACACTTTTTTTCACGTTTCGGCATGGCCACCTAGATGCACGTCGTGACCATGGAGCTTATATACAACACTGGAGGTTGTACGCCGAACATCCGTTTGAAACAAGAAATTTGATCTAACTTTTTAAATTTGCTTAAAAATTAAACTGACAAAGGAAAAATGACATACAACCAATTCTACGCATTTTTACGACATAAAAAAATCTATCTTCTTTTATTATACCTATAAAACCGCCTAAACTATGGATGGATGGATGGATGGATGGATGGATGGATGGATGGATGGATGGATGGATGGATGGATGGATGGATGGTTGGATGGATGGTTGGATGGTTGGATGGTTGGATGGACGGACGGACGGACGGACGGATAGATGGATGGATGGATGGATGGATGGATAAATGGATGGATGGATGGATGGATTTTACTTTCCTCACAGTCGAAATGAAAAGTAGAGTGTCTAACTTGGGTGAAATTACCCATTTCCCCTCGAACTATTGGCGCTCGAACGAAATCTCGGGTTCAATGGGTCACTTTCCACCCTTGGTTATCAATCTACTATTGAATATCATCCAAAAACCGTAGAAAGTAGTAGAGGTGAATAAGAGGTTGTGATGTTTAAAATGATCTACATACGGCTCTACCAGCTTAATAAGAAGGTGTGTTGATCATTTTGAGCGCCACAACTACTCATCTCAAATTTAAATTCAAATGATTCTGTTATTGACTGTGCACAGGTCCAAAGCTCAGTTTAGACTTACGAGAAAATGTGCAATTTGCATTAAATGCGGCTCTCGATTGACAACTTCAATCTTGTTCACCTTACTGCCTCGCAATGTAATGCATATTGCACGTTTTTCTTGCGGGTCTAAGCTCAGCCTTACAATCAATGAATCCTTGACGAAATCGCAGGAGAATATTTGTATTAAGTAACTAAATTCTTTTATTTTTACTATTGCAATTTAGGGCAAAAAATTGAAAAATAAATTCATGCGTACACTAGTTTCCAGGAGCCACTTTTTAAGTGTCCAGTAGCTTACCAAAAAGTTGCTCCAAGTTTTAAAAGAGTAGCAATCAAACGACTGGTTAGCATATTAAATAGGTACTGCTTGACCAAACTACACTCCGTTGATTAGCTATTTACTATCGAATATGACGGACTTATGGTCCAAACCCAATTTTATCTGGGGCTACATAAAGAAGAGTAAAAGTCTTTCAACGAAAGCGAGACCGCGGTTGTCCGCCGAACATCGCATTAAGGCCCGAATTAAATAATTTGAATAAAAGAATTGTACAACAGAAGGGCATAAAAAAGAAACACTGAAACTCCGGCTTATTTTGATATTAACTTATAATTCATGAAATAGCCCCCACAGTATCGTTTACAGTGAAATTCTAAAAAAAACATCATCTGTTACCCTCCGGGCCACTTTTCAAATGCAAAGCCCCGCAGTTATCAATACCAACGTTTTCATTTTTATTTACGTTCGGAATTTCCCACAGGGCACCTCGTTTCATACATTGTACATTGTATAAGCTACTGTGGGTAATAATTTGCAAACAGAAAAGCTTTTAGAAAAATCAGCGGTAAGTAATCTATCGGTTTGACCTATTACGCGCTTCAAGCAGGAGCCCGTAGGTTCGAGCTCGGGGTCGC
Source organism: Archips xylosteana (assembly GCA_947563465.1). Taxonomy (NCBI): domain Eukaryota; kingdom Metazoa; phylum Arthropoda; class Insecta; order Lepidoptera; family Tortricidae; genus Archips; species Archips xylosteana. Next base: position 40,465,202 of record OX387343.1, read on the forward strand.
ACCTCTGAATTCTTCGGAAATAATGTGCGATATCTAAGGTCATCGCCATGGCTCGAAGAATCACCAGACTCAAGACAAGTGGCAGTGGGCAGGGCATATCGCTCGTAGAACCGATGGCCGATGGGACAAAAAGGTTCTCGAATGACGTCCACGGACCGGAAGACGCAGTGTAGGTAGGCCTCCAGCAAGATGGAGCGACGACTTGGTTAAGTTTGCGGGATTGCATTGGATGCGGATGGCATAGGACCGATCTGTTTGGCGAGCCTTGGGGAGGCCTATGTTCAGTAGTGAACGTCTTTCAGCTGAAATGATGATGATGATGAATGTGTGATATTGCATAATTTTACCTGAACCTGCATACGTTCGCCAAGCAATTCTACGGTGTGAGTAAACTTTTCCGCAACGGGTCCTCGTGGAAACTACAGCGCAAGTGCTCTCAGAGCTGGAACTATGTCGGACACACATCGGAAATTCCGAACCTTAATTGAGACTGAAACATGATAAATGTACGCGTACGCGCCCTGCCCTGATGATATTTTGTGTTGCTTTATTCCACGCCTAATTAGAGAAAAGGTTTCCTCGTCTAAAAGGTTATGACAGATGTAATGTATAATGTATAACTATACGTGGAGATCACAAGTCTCATTCGTCAGGCTTGGCACTTGTGGACCAATAAGTATCCCTGTCATATCAACTTACAGCAACAACAGCAGCCCTATTTTTCAATATTACCCACTGATTCTTTTTTGAATTATTCTAATACATTTTAAGACTTAGCGGTCCACTGTCTTAACACATACCACGTAAGTGTGTGGTTAAAATAAAATCTATTGAAGAAATCTGAAACTTCTTCAACGCACATCAAAAATGGGCTCACTTTGTTGAGCAGTTGTGTAGACAGCACTGTTTTTTAGGGTTCCGTACCCAAAGGGTAAAAACGGGACCCTATTACTGAGGCTCCGCTGTCCGTCCGTCTGTCCGACTGTCACCACCAGGGTGTATCTCGGGAACCGTGACAATTAGAGAGTTGAAATTTTGACAGATGATGTATTTCGTTTGCCGCTATAAAAGAAAATACTAAAAAATGGAATAAAATAAATATTTAAGGGGCCTCCCATACAACAAACGTGGTTTTTTTGCTCGTTTTTGCTCAATATTGATAACGGCAACAGGTAGACGCTTGAAATATTCACAGAATATTTAATTATATATTGACTTTAAAAATAAATCATTGGCTCCCATACAACAAACGTGATTTTTATAGATAATTGTACGGAACCCTTCGTGCGCGAGTCCGATTCGCACTTGGCCGGTTTTATTTTTTATTAAATGTTCTGTTCAGAAAATGGTTAGGTGTTTGTTTCCTTACATGATTTTTAAATGAATAAAACAATACGCTCTTCCGTTTTTAGGGTTCCGTAGTCAACTAGGAACCCTTATAGTTTCGCCATGTCTGTCCGTCTGTCTGTCTGCGGCTATGCTCAGAAACTGTTAGTACTAGAAAGCTGTAATTTGGCATGAATATATATATCAGTCACGCCGACAAAGTGATTAAATAAAAAAAACTAAAAAAAATTTTTTTAGGGTATCTCCCATAGATGTAAAGTGGGGGTGATTTTTTTTTCTCGACTAAACCTATATTCTATCTATATTTCTAAATTAAGATTGTAATTTAACCTTCATTGCAAGCATTTTTTTTCTTTAAGTACCTAGAAGATCACACTAACAGTATCTTCTTTCAAATAAAAAAAAATATATTACATCTGAAAAACAATCAACATACATACTAGTTCTAGTAGACTGCAGTAGTTTAGTTACCTAATTCGCCGTTGGATGGCGCTGTACCGCCGACGTTGGGACCAAAACAACCACATTATTAAAGTATGCAAAGTTTTTTTCGTACCTGCTACGGAACCCTATCTTGGGCGTGTCCGACACGCTCTTGGCCGGTTTTTTTTTACGATTGAAATGCTCGTGAAACTTGGAGCTTTGATTTTCAAAGTGGTTGCCAGCCAAGCAACAGTTATATCTCTTATCTATACTTCCTTTATAACATTTTCCCTTTACTGGTAAAAGCGTCATCAATTCTACCGTCGGCATAACCACCATTTCCGTCGATTAAGCAAAAAATGGAATTATCCATTCAGCTACGGAAAGCTTGGACACAGAAAAATTAAATAACCGTAAACATTGCGAGTGTTCATAGTCCATAAAATACGGGAGTAGGAGATGAGAGAAAATAATTAAGGGTAAAAAGTATTTCACTCTGCGTCTTTTTCTTTGCAAAATTGGGATAGACAAAAAATATAAATAGGTAAATAATTTTAACTAAATAATTTTCTTGCCGAAACTGAACTTAGTAAAACACTAATTAACTTTGAGTGGCAAAATAAAAGATTGTGTACATTTTTACAAATACAAAAGCTAGACGTAAAAACTATAAAAGAAGTAATTAATTAAATTTAAAGCAATTTTTATTATCTCTCGTGAATAAATTTTACTGGAGTAAGTACATTTTATATTGGAATGCTATTGCTTCGGGAAGATGCACTGTGAGTGACGGAAGCTGTGATAGACATCGTCAGGCCACCTACAGACGAGCTATGTTGGCAGATAATATAAAAATGTGAGTAAGATTCATATTTTTGCAAGGAATTTGCCGTAACAACTTAATGACATCCATTTCATTAAAAACTACATATATGTATAATTACATTAGTAATTTTACTTGCGTTTATAAATTTTATTTGAGTACTTATTACAATTTGAACTTTCTTTTGATCTGTACTTTCATTTCGAAACAAGCGAGAGATAGGATCAAATTGATTCTAACTTCGATTTTCAAATGCTATACCTACAGTAGTTCCAATCATTTATTTTCTCGATGACAGATCTAGTTTGAAAGTTATAGTGTTGTGACCAAATAAGTGATCAGTAGATACGATATCGATCCAATTTTAAAATTAATAGATAAAAATTACCTGTTATTATAATTATTTTATTTCATTGTCGATTACCTATCTATACTTATATTACTTATATTATAAAGAGGAAAGATTTGTATGATTGTAATGAATAAGCTAAAAACTACTGGACAAATAAAAATTATTTCACTTGAGTAACATAGGCCATTTTATATCTTATTTTTATGTATTGCCATAGAATGTAACTTTATTAAAACGTTTATTATTTATCGTACTTTAAAAAAAATTACTGCATATATGGACTCAATTCGTCTTCGATGAATATTATATGGGATCAAGGAACAAAATTAGGCAGTTGTCGTATTTGTTATACCTCGCATTTAAAAGTTAATTTTTGCGTAAAAAACGCAGTTACATTCTACGGGAGCTGTGTCATCGAGAAAATAAATGATTGGAAATACTATAGTAGGGTTAAAAGAGAAAGGAAAGACTAAACGTTCGGATATAACCTTAAAATTGCAAATCGTCTGTTAAGGTTTTAAATATGATTAATGTTTTTTTTTGTTAATAATCGTATTATATTTTTATATATTCAAATAATTAAAATGTTGTAGAAGAAAATACTAAGTTTATCTTGTACCTATATAATTATTAAATACAGCGGGTGCAGTATCAGAACGCATCTTGTAAAAATAGCAGGATTCAAATTTTAATTATTTTCCTTTCCTATTTAGCTCGCTACAGAGTTCGATACGCGATCAAAGGTAAGTTGGATAAAAGAAGAAAAAGTAATAAATTTTTAGATATGAGTGAGTCCAGTGACGAAGTTCATAATTTAACACCAGACGAATTGAGGCAGTATGTACAAAATAATATTTTCACTGCTGAAGTGAAAAGTTGTATGTGTCACAAGACACCAAATTTTTTTGCTACTCGTGTCTTTTAATCTCTCCCTGCACTCACCAATCTAACCTAGATCACTCGCTTCGCTCGTGATTCAATAATTAAAGTATCCTTTGCTTACTCTGTATTCAAAACCAACATTTTAGATAGAAACAACTTTGCTCTCTTGCTGTACAATTTGTACAAATAAACTATAGGTACTTAGTTTCTTATATATCTCTCTCTCTCTCTCTCTCTCTCTCTCTCTCTCTCTCTCTCTCTATAAAAAAGTTGTCCTTTTGTTCATTCTCAATTCCTCGTATAAACATTCAAAGACCTGTAATAGGGATAATCACGTCAAAGTCAACGGCAAAAATTTTAATTAAAATATTTTTTCTATTAATCGACAAGGTTAATTAGAGATGTATTTTTTTTACAACTCCACTAATTTATTTAAAATTCAGCACAATTTTTCACTACTTTCAAATGATATTTTCGAATGATGTGTTCTCAAATTTCGATCTCCAGTATTGTGCGTGTGCATATACCTACGTTTATGTCTACGCTAGGGTAAAACGTTTCACGCTCCGTCGATGGTGAATACTCGTAGTATCTTTATGTTAGAAATTCTCCCCCAGCGATACGTACCATAGTAAATTGATCGACCATGTTAAAATTTTGTTAAGTTTTCCTTTATTCAATGGTCTAGTTCACATGTGGATTACTAAAGGCAAAGAATATTAAGTACTTACGTCATTTCACAAACCACGATTTCTGAGACATATATGTCTAGTGACTCGACGTGTAGTCGACCAAGTAAGTGCTTTACCATTTTTTTATGACCGTTCCTACAGAATCCGTAACACCGTATAGTTCCGTCAGAACAAAAACAGTAAGCCTGATTATCACATTAACTAATAAGTGAAAATAGCCTTTGATGTTTTAAGCCACAGAAGTTCACAGAACTAACATTTAACCTTAGGGTAGTAAAGGAATTTCTCGGCCGACTATACCTAGTTGATCGCCTTAAAGAAACGAACAGATCCAACTACTAGTGTCCTAAATTTTAGTCAGCTTTTGACGGAACTGTGTTCAGCAACAATTCGAGTAAAACTGGTAATAGCGGTGGATAACTTTTCTCGTCATACAAAGTTTTGGCGAAGAAGGCTTAAGTGAAAAAACTAGCGCGGGATGCTTGCGCGTGTTCGGGCCGAACAACTTGCCGAACGTCGGCGGGTGGCTAACACTTAAAAAACTGTTTTCCACGTTTATACAGGAAGGCTAGCTTAAAAGATATTTTAACTTGAAAATAAAATGTTGTTCTTGTATCTATTTACCTGACTACTAACTTTACATACAGACTGTATAGTTCTGCCCTCGTAATGAAGAATGCAGTAATCGACAAAAAAACGATTTTGACTTTTTACGCAAAATGGCACCGGTGAATTCGTATCTACCCGTGTATACATTTTTTATTATTTTTAAATGTCTATAACACAGTAATTTAGTTGGAAAAAATGCAGTATTTGTTCCAAAAACTCTTTAAATACAAAGTTATAATGCAGCAATTAACTCATAGTAACGTAAAATGCAGTATTTGGTTGTTTGCTGCATGTTGAATTCCACACAATAAAGATAATGTTCATCGCTAAACTACGTTGAACCGCAGCAAGTGCAAATGCTGCGTTTTATCCTGGTAAAGCGAGAAACTTGGCGTGTCGTATAGGTCAGAGCTGCAACAAGCACTAGTAACTCAGACTAAGATCTTCACTCATTACAAAATTTTTATCAATTTCAAAATTATTATTTACTTCAATGATTTTTGTCTTTAATTGATTCTAAGTTTATTAATTACATACCCTGCAATTATCCGCACCAAAAATTTTCTAGCACCTTATAATGTGGATACTCTTTACTTTCGTTACGTGTTTTTAAGTATCTAGTAAAGCTGTATGAATTTTGACTGCATTTCATCCTTTTATACTTCTTCAATGAAAAACATCTTTCTAACATGAAATGCAGTTAAATACGCAACCAAGACAGAAATGCAGTATTCTACATGAGTACTGCATTCTTGTTTTGTTTTATTGTTATCCCGATAGCAAATATACAAAGATAATATGCAGTAATCGACTTTAAAATCAAATATTCTCACGGATTGTAAGTATTAACTAATCAGTACGACGGTAAGTACTGTTTCATGCTTGTATAAAAAGGAATTATTTTAACTTCATCTCGTATCGCGAGGAGCTGGTTAAAAAACATTCAAATGCATTTTTCTCGAAACTGTGTTTTTGCAATTACAGCGTTCTTCATTACGAGGGCAGAGTTTATGTACGACAATATAAAACTTTTTCTTTCATCAATAACTAAACATTAATTATGAATGCTGTCACTTTTTACTATTACATGTTTTTTTACTCTATGCTTTGCTTAGATCAAATCTTGTGAGTCGAATTTCTCTAACTTCAAATGGTCGGATTTTAAGTCAAAAGCCAAGTTTAGATCTGCAAGAAACAACGTGCAAGTTGCATTACATCTCGATTGACCGCTTCAAACTAGTTCGTTTTACAGCTGTGTAATGTAATGCAACTTGCACGAGTTTTCTTACAAATCTAAACTGGGCTTAAAATTTGCTATGAACATGTGGGTTGGACGACAATACATGTTCAGTTAACAATAAGTACCCTACTACAATGATCAAAATACCTTGTATAAAAATTGCATTTTTAGATTAGGTAGGTTATTAAATTTAATACACGACGTACCTATTTCGAAAATTCTAGGATCCTTCCCTTGTCGCAAATACTTCTGAGTACCTCCAACTAATGGTCTGCCTGTGGCGCTTATCATAGACGAAATTGTAACGACGAATGCACTTAAGTGACTTTACAAATATCATTTTGTGGAACGTAGCATAATTACACCCACGACGCAGATAAAGTGTTGCGGTCGTAATGATTCACATATTAACAATGTTCTCTGTCCACTGAAGCAGGCGTACCCTAATAATAACCCACAATAGAACTAAAATCGTACAATATTTTAAACTTTCGCGATTTTCATTCATAACTAATCTTTTTCTGGTCTTTTTCTTGAAGTATAGCGGAGTCTCACGGTTCATGATTAAACTTAATCAAGTAACTACTTATTGCTAATATTAATTGCTAAAATTAAGGCAATTTCCGTGTAGTGTGACTAAATCCCGAAAAATATTATGTAGTTATAGAATCGTACATTCTCCTATTGCTAAACTTTATCATACGGCATTTTCAAATGCTCTTCGATACTTTTAGAGCGAATTTTAAATAGCCCAGCCCTTCCAGGTGGCCGCCTCGGCATTCACAAAATTTTAAGGCTTTTTTTAGAATCCCCTTTATAGCTTATCATCGTAAATTTATTTTTTCTGCGTCTTCTGTTAAAATATTTAAATACGATACCAAAGCTTTAGTTCCCGCCCTTAAGATATATTCAAAAAAGAATTCACGAATGAAATTAATTGCAAACGCCGAATATTGCGACAATGTTACTTAATTATTGAGTTACTTAATTATATCTCAGCACTTTTATTTTTTTTACAACGAAAATGCTGCCGGGGTATCATTATTTGCTATTTCTGAATTTCCTGCGACTAATAATGTATAAAAACTTCCAAACTTTTGTGTGACAAAATTCGAGAGATAATGTCACCGAGAATGACGTATCGCGATATCGCTGACAAGTGATCACCGGAACCGGACAACGGCCACAAGGCTGGTGTTATAGGTATACGAGTTTATAATAAAAAAGCTAACATACGTAGATACAGAATAAAGGTACTTGATGATTACTGAATCACAGCCTTATTTACTGTAGGTAAAACAGAATATAGCTAGGTTACAACAGTCTAAATCTGGTTCGTAGGTCAAAAGGAGCTTTGATACGGATTAAAATTGTAGTAGACATGCTAAGTAGGTAACATGGCATCAACCGAAAAGCGTTATCAAAGTACCTATACAAAAAATAAAGATGGCAATAACTAAGGGTCCCACGGTCGATGTCCCGCCAGAAACCAACCTAAATTCCTCTAATGTAATTACACCCGCACCGCGGTCACACGCAAATATTTGCCAATTCATTAAAATCCCGATGGTGGTGACAAGGGCTTGTAATTACAATTCGGACATTATTAACATAAGATTGTCAAACGGTTGTAAAGCCTTGGCACTGTTATATCACATTTTGCATATATACGTAGGTTAGTAGGTAAGTAAGTATCTGAAAAACAGACACAATTTAGCTAAGTAACAGTCTCGGCAAATATGCTCGAAAAGAAATTTACCAAGGTCCCGTTTATGTATACCTAAAGCAAATTGTATTGAGACAAAGATAACATTTTTCATGAAAAAAATAGCAGGTGCGAGAGGATTATCTGGGAGAAAATAAGTCCGTCCCCGAGAGTGATTGAACGGTCGCTTGAGAAGATTCCCGCGAAATGAGAGCGGTAAAATTTTCGGCATAGGTATCTGCCGCGCGATGGAAAGCCGCTCAAGATTATCAAGACAATTGCTGCTAAAGCTAAAAGCTGTGTGGACTCACGAAATATTTGAAGTGAGGAGTTACATAATCACTGGCGGCCACAAATAACGTTACCAGTTATTTTTACTTAGTGTATAAACATTTTCAAAGATAAATTTGTATGAATTTCACGCTCCTAGATATCTTTTTATTTTTTAAGTGTCTGGGTCATAAACACCGTAAGAAACAAAAGTTGTCTCTTCTGTGGTCAAGAAAGTGACGTGATGAGTGAGTGACTCCGAGCCGGCAAACTTAAAGTTGGTCAGGCGACTCACACGCTGATGCAGACTTGACTAAAAAATAATGTCCACAGGAGAGATGCGAACAAAATAATGTGTATGTGTATGACCCCCAAGACGAACCCTATAACATTATCTAATATCTAATATCTTTAAACGAGCAATTCTTGTATTATATATACCTACTCAGCGTCAAAAATATCGCTCCTCCGCGAAAATCAGATTCAAGCTAATCCTAGACCTTAGCGAAATTATGTTACCTAATTAATATTATGTAGTATCAATTAAAAGCACGTTTAATGTGTTTTAAATTAACAATGTTTAATTTAAACGAAACATAATGGCTTGTGAATCAGAGCGTTTCGGAAAAACAGTGCACAAATAGGAGGTCTTATCTCTGGGAAAACGCTTGGTACCGAGTTTCAACCCGAGCGGAGCTCGGTCGCCCAGGTACTTACTTACTACGTCAAATAATTTCAGACGACAGGCTTAAAGAAAGATTTATTTAGCATAATTATGAGATTATACCTACTAGAATTTAAGAAACAACTAAAAGCTAGCACTGAGGGCAAGCAATGGCGTCTGCCGTGCGTGCAAATAAATGGCCGCAATATTGCAAACCCTTTCCATAGGAATGAAAACTAAAAAACTATAAACCTCACGATGAAAACTTTTCAGCGTATAATAAGATGCTTATTTTCTATATTTCACCCTCACACATTTTTAATGGGTACTTATGTAATCGAGTTGAACATACCTACACGTTTCAATGCTTAAAACGTTGACTTTTTTTTTCTAGATATTTTTGTTGTTGTTAATAAATAGGTAAGTACATGTCTACACCTACTCACTCGTTATAATTACATTAAATGGAAATAATTTATGGAAAAACAACGGTCTTTTCAAGTTTTTATTTGATTGTGGCCGCGGAAAATTGATAGCAAACAAACGGGCGCTTTAGAAAGGTTTCCGACGATTGCAGTATCCGAACCGAACAGTCTATTGCTTTTGGCCATCACTCGAAATAGGGACCGGTCACAATAAACACACATCCTGAAACTTTGAATTGATTGCGAAAACAGCCAATATCAGCTTGTCCCTGGCGTAGAGCATCAAAGCCTTTTGGGGACGGTTGGTGCGCACCGTAATTAGAACTCGGTTGTATTTTCACTACTCCGTGGAACTACTTATGATAGGTAGGTAAGTTTTACGTAATAGCTACGTATTAAATATACAAAATGTGACTACAGATTTCACTGAAAATACGCTTGCGTTGCATGCAGAGCTTTTCTGTGGCTTAATGCTTGGAGGCCTTGCCGTACAACATTTCAATTCATTCGAGCAAGGTTGTACTGCGAACTTGCAAAAGCATACGTTGCAAACTTGTATGTAGTTTTATCTGTATCCATTTTGATTCCGTCGGGAATCTCCGCTTTTTAGTAGACACTTGACTTATTGAGCGATTGTACACTACTTCTATAACCATTATAACTAGGAATGATAAACAAAAAAAAAGGAAAACTAACATACAGTCGAACGTAAAACCTTCTCCTTTTTTGAAATCGGTTAAAAAAATTGAGAGGGACTCATACAAGAAACGAGTTTTTTTTTCGATCCAATGGTACGGAACTCTTCTTGCGCGAGACTGATTCACGCTTGGCCGGCTTTAAATTTTTATTGGCTTTGAATTAGGTACAGTCGCAGTCATAAATATATGTACGTTACCAAGGCGTCAAAAATATCTGTACAACTTATGTAACTAAACATAAGATTGGTGTTCGCATATATTTGATACGATGGCGTATACATATTTATGCCTTCGACTGTAACCATAAGTTAAAATTTACCTAAGACAGCTCATAGATTTGCTTAACTATTTGATATTTTATTTAGTTTTATGAGACGTCCAGAGGAGTTGTTAAGGGTAAGACTTAATAAATCCTTATTGTGTTATTCTAGAACGAATCAAAAGAATTCGAATGAGCGAATTCGCGCTTGTCCTTGTTGTTGTAAAAACGAAATTCAATGGACGGGCTCTGCGCGACCGCCTCATTGTGCGCGATGTTGAATGGACCCCCGTGGGTCCACCGGCTCCTTTGTAAATAGGCTTTTTTATTAGGGTTCCGAAGATAATACGAAGATGGCGCGATCTAGGTAAATCAGTCTCTTAACTGACTAGAATTCTAATCCTAAATTGCGAAAAGGGGAGATTTCATTAAAGTTTAAGACGCCGTTAGTGTTGGCGAAGTAAATAATCATAGGAAAGGAACCGCCGGCGCCAGGCTAGCGTAATCCCGGGCTTAGAAGCCTCTTCAGTCGAAGTGCGATAGGTTACCTCTTTGCATACATTTGCGAGGTACTTACTGCACACTTCCAACCTCGGCATAATTTATTACATTATATTACGCCGACTTACTTATTGTTAGACAAGCTACGAGTTACATTATAATATCTTGCTCCATGGATTCTACTGACGTCCAAAACTACCGCAAGAAGGAATAATAAGACATGACGTAAATAATGACCCATTTGCTTCATTTCAGCGGCGCTCCTATTTTCCGGCCGCCTGTGGCTGGCATGAAAGGGATGTTTGAAAAGAAGAGGTAACCATGCAGACGTAACCGCGAAGATGTTTTTACTCAAAGAAAAGTAAAATTACTAGGGTTAGGGCTATTGGTAGCCTGCGGTGGTTCCAAAATCATGGAGTCGTATTTGTCAAAAATATTTGATTAAATATTGTATAATATATTACTACATACTACCTATGTGTTAATAAAATATCACAAAAAAGCAACAATTTTATAAAAAATATTACAATTCAAAATTTTCAATAAATTATAGCATCTTATAAATAAACTTATTTCTTTCTCCAATCAAGTTATAAACTTCATAGTTTCACTTCATGGATTCTAAAACCATGGCATGCTGTCAAATGTACAAGCCTCAAAAATTACTAAGCGCATAAAATTACCTCTATGTATCTTTCACATAGTCTAGACTAGAACCAAGGAGCTACTTACTATAACAAATAATTAATGTGTGAAATATGAAATATCACATTAGTCTCCAAAAAAAGTTTTTATCGCTGTACTTAATGAAATAAATCAATATTCAATTTCTTATTGCTTTATGAATTGGCAAAAAAAAAGTGAAATTTTGTGCTAGAATTCTCGTTACTACTTAAGACAAGTCAATTCACTCGAGATAATCTCGATTGACATTAAGAAAAAATTTTTAGTATTTTAAGAATTCTTCTTTTATATTTTATTAGAGATATAGCTTCATTATCTTACAATGCCTTGGGAGTAATGACTAGGGCCGGGAAGGATACCCTCTAATACTTAAAATCGTTAATTGATCCCTAATGTCTTTTATCCCGTAATTTATTAAGGTAAAGTAAGTATTTATTACGTATATTAATATTTTTATGCTTACGTTTCCAGAAAAATACAGCTTAAATGCCTTTTACGTCAGTATGATAGTACAGTCAAGATTAAAATATACAGTATAAATATAACTCTGATGTCGTCGAATTAAGGTATCGGCACATAATTATAAGAGGATTAAATTGATACATATTTTTGCACTTGCCCGTACGAGAAAGAAGCAAACATTATACGTGTTGTACAACTTATTTCTAACTAATAATACTTATATCCAATCAAGTAGACTAGAAAATTTGCCTCGGAACTATGATACTCGTAGTGCTGAGCCCGTTCCAATGGGATTTTATTAGGGTCTAGTCGAAAGACGATAATAAAGCGCGACAATTTTTTTTTCATTCGTCATTGTGGATGGCCCGCGAACGAGGTATCTACGAATTTTACTTAAATAAGCCTTCAATTTTCACAACGTGTGTTCATCACGACCCTAAATACCAATTCTAACATAATACTTTTACGTAACATCCTGTCTCCAGTGTCGTTTTATTAAATAAACGATTCTTTAAACTTTTCTCAAATTGAGCGACATTAGCCGTCATTTTCTATAGATAAACGTTACGAAGGTTTTCCGCTGAATTCATATTTATTGTCGCCAGAATTGTGCGAATCGGCAGAGTGGAAATATTACTAATTGAATTCAGAATTGTTCTACTCGGGACGGCCGACTAGCAAGCAGCTTTGTGTGCGTTTATTTTAGAATGTAAACGATATCGACTTTCTATTGGATTGTAAGTTTCAGTTCTAATACAATTCACTGCTAGCTTGCTGTATTCTGTATCGAATTTGCATCCCTTGCTACTTGTCTAATTTATGATCATATTTATTCCTTTGTTTTACAATGTGATTCGCAATAAGGCGAGGATAAAATTGTGTTTATTTTTAAGCTTCCAATTGAAAAGGGTTATTATAAATTATGCGATGTACTAATTTTGCACATAGAATACTAACTTAGTGAAGCTTACAAAAACGTCATGACAAGTATTGCAACAATTACAAAAACTTTATTATTACCGCATTGTTCGTGGCTTCCCTCTGGGACCTAGCCGCGTTATGCCTCCTGTCATGAGCACGCATTTATTCGACAAAATCAGGTGGCACATACATTTTGCATTCCCGTCAATAATTTATATTTGAATAGCGCTTTAAATCGCCCGTAGTGACGATTAAGCGTAATCAACATTTCATTCCGAAACATTTAGTGTGAAAAGCGTGGACTGTACAGGACCGGAGAAATTCATCCACAAAACATCCCCTAGTCTTGGTTACGAGTCTGGGGATAAATTACGCTCCAAGGGGTATGAGTAAAACTGAGTTTCGTGAGGTGTAACGAACAAGATACCAACTGGCATTAGTGGGTACAAATGAGACGTAAGGGCCTAAGCACACGGCATTTTTTAAACGCGCCGTCGATGCGCGTTTGTATCAATTATATGGCTGTTCTATGGAATGAAAAACGCGCTGTAAACGCGCGTTCCTAAAACGCGCGTCGACGGCGCGTTTAAAAAAAAACGCCTTGTGCTTAGGCCCTAAACGTTTGTTTTCAATGGGTAAATAAATGTACACTTGCTAGAATTTTCGTGGGTAAATTTAAAAACCGGCCAAGAGCGTGCCGTACACGCCCAGTATAGGGTTCCGCAGCATTGCATATTTTATTAATTTTACTATTACCTAGTTATACTCTCCGTTTTAAACAAGCAAAATTTTATAGGTCAGGCGGCTCTATACTCTTAAACTACTAATAATTCTCAAGCAAACTTAGCCATTATAATTTTCCTTCAGCTTTTCCTTGTTTTTTGACATATTATTTCCGCCCATCCTGATTTTTTTTCAAAATTTTATAACCAACAACAAACAGCTTTTAGAGAGGGAGGAACGCTCGATTTTAATAAAAAATGGACTTAATATTGAACATTTCGCAAATGAATCACTATATCGAAAAATTGTGTTCACAACATTGGAATCACCCCCACTTTACGACTATTGGAGGTATCCTAAAATTATTTTTTTCTACTTTTTATTTCTTCACTTTGACCGGATAACTGATACAAACGTTCATGCAAAATTACAGCTTTCTAACCCTAATAGTCTCCGAGCTAAGCCGCAGACGGAAGAATAGACGGACGGACAGACCGACATGGCGAAACTGTAAGGGTTCCGTTTTTGCCATTTTGGCTCCGGAGCCCTAAAAAGGTTATGAAACCACTATCTTAGATGCTTAATATTAGATTTTTACAAGGAGTTGGCAACAATCTGAGACAGAACAATGATGTTGTTAGTGATATAACAGTGATATTTACAGGAGAGACGCATACAAAAAAACACAATCACAAACCGCTTTTCTGCCCACATATTAAACCAAGCTCATTTTTTGAGAGCCTCGTGCCCTATTTTAGTCAGGTTTACAACTTCTACAAATTATTTCACCTGCGAACTTTTATGGCAATAATATGGCTTGAAACGTGCGACAATGCTCAATATGCATTTAATTGGTGCTTAATAATTAATTACACTCGTGTCGACATGGGAGCTCACGATTCCCGACGCAACTTGGTAGGATTTAAATCCACTTCACTAATTAATTTGCGTACATCATTCAAGTGTGGGTAGGTACTTACTAGTGATTTGTCGGATACTCGATCGTATCCGTAAGCGCAAGTATCCAAAGAAGATCATATCGCTGTCTATTTTTATTTAGGGAATCCTATAGCGAATGTTCACTAACTAATTAATATTATAAATGTGAAAGTGTGTTTGAAAGATTCGACGTGAATGAAGTTTCACGTCGAAACTGAGCGACGGATTGCCGTGATTTTTTGTATGGACATAGTGAAGGGCTGGAGAGTGACATAGACTACTTTTTCCATAGGAAAAAATCTCATTCCTACGGGAAAAAACGTTTTAATCTACTTTAGCGGAGGCTAAGCCGCGGGCATCAGCTACTATCAAATAAGTATAAAGATCATGCATGAGATTATCACTCCATTAGCGGTCTGAAGGCGGTCTGGCTAGGAAAATGAATTTATTATATCGTTACAGCCGTTTTGAGCTTGATAGTTCCATACATTTTTACTGTACCAAACGAGCTTCAACTAAATATAGATAATTTTTTAAATAAATCTCAAGTCTGCTAACTCGGAGTCGCTAATTTTATGTCCACAGGAGAGACAACATTTGTTTCTAACGCTGTGTACCTATGACCCAACTAACACATCATTAGTAGATTATTCTACTCCAACTCAACTTACTTGAGTCATTTTAAAGCATTCATTGAACATCTACCTAAACTTTCTTAAAGATGTGTGCGTCACGTTGAGGAATTTGCACCTAGTACTTACTCTTAATTATGTCTGAACTTCACGATGAGGTTTTACTATATGCCCACATTTCCCACTACGAGTACTTCATACTAATTAAAAGGGACTCTTTATTTTTGCTCACTATTTCTCTTTCAGTAAGCGTCATACATATGAAATATGAATTAACCGAAGTGAGTAGGTACATATTCAATTGTAACTATGTTTAAGAATCCCTGTATTAATTTTTTTTATGTATGATAGGGGGCAAACGAGCAAGCGAGTCATCTGATGGAAAGCAATCACCGCCGCCCATGGACAACCACAACACAAGATGAGTTAAGGATGAAGCGTTGCTGGCCCTTTGAGAAAAGAAGTAGGCTCGTTTTTTGAAGATCCCAAGTTATACTGGTCCGGAAATACTGCCGCTGCAAGCTGATTCTAAAGTTTCACGAGAAGAAAAAAGTCGCGAGAAACGGTCTGTAGTGGACTGCTTAATTAAAAATGTGTAATTTAAAGGAAAATAATTGAACTGATTTTGTTGAATTTCGTTAAGCACCTGGATTTCTGGAATAACACATAGATTACTTTTTATCCCCATATTATGCATGCAAATTCCCAAAAATTTAATCGCTAAGTCAAGAGACATGAAATTTTGCACGGGTATTCTTCGTGCAACGCAAATGAAGACCATGATACATTTTTCCAGAACTCCCATGGGAATATAGTAAATTCAACAGCCGGATCAAATGATTCACGTGAAGCCCGGGCAAGAGCTGGTAATCAATAAAGACATACCTTAGCTTGGAACTTGATGCCATACTTGAATGCCTCGTCGGGATGGAGGGGTATGCGCGTGTCGTACTCGTCGTTGGGGACCAGGTTGTACTGCTTGGTGGAAGGCATCTTGCGACCCCACTTTAGAAGCTTCATGGGCACCCGCTTCCAACCTCTGGCTTTGATCACGAGCACGCAACGGCCTTTGCTGCTTTTCTTAAACATCGATGCGCATTCTCATCCGCTCCCCCCAAAGTAAGCTGACGCCGACCCTTCTTAGCTTCGGGGCCTGAAACAATAATTATCTAGTCAGATATTATCGGTTATTGGTAGACATGTTTATTAAGATGTAGACAGGTTTGTTAATAAGATGGGACGGAGGGGATAAGATATACATAATGCAATTATCTTAGATATTGTCAACTTTACAGGATTGCTCTAAAATAAACCTAATGTAACTGTAGATCATCATCATCATCATCATTTCAGCCGAAAGACGTCCACTGCTGAACATAGGCCTCCCCCCAAGGCTCGCCAAACAGATCGGCCCTGCGCCATCCGCATCCAATGCGTTCCCGCTACCTTCACCAGGTCGTCGCTCCATCTTGTTGGAGGCCTACCTACACTGCGTCTTCCGGTCCGCGGACGCCACTCGAGAACTGTAGATCACACCATCAAAATACTTCGTCTAGGCATAGTGATATCGTCTTTTCAAACTTAATGTAATTTGATACGCGATTGTTAGATATACTAAGTAATAGAATAGTACATTACTGCAGCGGCCGCAAAATAGGGGATTGCCGGCCGAGTAGTTATAGATGGCCGAGTGTTAACGAGGCCATCTAGAGATACGAGGCCGGCAATCCCTGTTCGTGGCCAAGGCTTGTATAGAGTTTTTCTCAAACATGCATCATCATCATCATCATCACCACCATCACCATCATCATCGTCGTCGTCATCATCACCATCATCATCACCATCACCATCACCACCATCATCATCATCACCATCATCATTAACATCATCATCACCATCAACACCATCATTACCATCACCATCATCATCATCATCACTATCATCATCATCATCACCATCATCATCATCATCTCATCATCACCATCATCATCACCATCATCATCAACATCATCATCAACATCATCATCATCATCATCTCATCATCACCATCATCATCACAACCACCATCACCATCATCATCACCACCATCATCAACACCATCACCACCATAAACATCACCATCATCATCATCATCAACATCATCATCATCATCTCATCATCACCATCATCTTTATTATCACCATCATCACCATCATCATCATCATCAACATTATCATCATCATCATCTCATCATCACCGTCATCATCACCATCATCATCATCATTACCATCATCATCATCATCACCCATCATCACCATCATCATCATCAACATCATCATCATAATCTCATCATCGCCATCATCATCATCACCATCATCATCATCACACCATCATCATCATCACCACCATCACCATCATCATCACCGCCATCATCATCATCTTACCTTACCATAAATAAGCGTACCTAGTGGCAGAATCACATAATGAACCAAAACGCAAATATTGCTTATAGTTTTTTTTTAATGGCTATTTGCTATGATGCCATAGACCTATAAACGTCATGGTATGAAACAATAGACGATCACTTTGCTGGCCTTGGCCAGCAATGTTGTTTGAAATTCCATTATTGACCTCTCGTCTAGTCGCACACCACGCCGCGCCTGCATTGTGACACTTCGTGGCGTATTATAAGGAACATAACGTCAACATTTCATAGCATGTTTGAGAAAAAGGCCTTCTTAGGCCAGGTAGAACACACTTTGTTACGAGCCGCCGCTGTGGTCACATGACAGTTATAGTACATTACTGCAGAGGCCGGGACTTAAGGGGTTGCCGGCCGAGTATCTGAGTTGACGGCCGAGTGGTACACGAGGCCGGCATGATACGAGGCCGGCAACCCCTGTTCCGGCCGAGGCTTGTATAGTGCTTTTCTCAAACATGCACCATCACCATCATCATCATCATCGTCGTCGTCGTCATCATGATGGTGATGGTGATGATGATGATGATGATGATGATGATGGTGGTGATGGTGATGATGGTGACGATGATGATGGTGATGATGATGATGATTATGATGGTGGTGATGGTGGTGATGATGATGATGATGATGGTGATGAATGATGATGATGATAATGGTGATGATGATGATGGTGATGATGTTGATGATGATGATGATGATGATGGTGATGATGATGATGATGATGATGGTGATGATGAAGATGATGATGGTGATGAATGATGATGATGGTGATGATGATGATGGTGATTAATGATGATGGTGATGAATGATGATGATGATGATGATGATGATGATGATGATGATGATGATGATGATGATGATGATGATGATGGTGATGGTGATGATGGTGACGATGATGATGGTGATGATGATGATGATTATGATGGCGGTGATGGTGGTGATGATGATGATGGTGATGATGATGATGGTGATGATGATGATGGTGATGATGGTGATGAATGATGATGATGATGATGGTGATGAATGATGATGATGATGATGATGGTGATGATAGTGATGATGATGATGATGATGATGATGATGAATGATGATGATGGTGATGATGGTGATGAATGATGATGATGACGATGGTGATTGATGATGATGGTGATGAATGATGATGATGATGGTGATGATGATGGTGATGAATGATGATGATGATGATGGTGATGATGATGAATGATGATGATGATGATGGTGATGATGTTGATGATGATGGTGATGAATGATGATGATGATGATGATGATGATGATGATGATGATGATGATGATGATGATGATGATGATGATGATGATAATGGTGATGATAGTGAAGATGATGTTGATGGTGAAATATTTCTCTAGGCAGATCACCATT